>JAPFBL010000660.1:0-145078 GCA_026182355.1 Hermatobates lingyangjiaoensis
CGTGAGTGTTCGTCCTTTTTCTTGTGTTCTGTATCTGTAACTTTAATTATATATATATATAACAAATTCAATAATATATCAACCGTTGGATAGAATAGGTGTATAATGTAATCGGGATTCGGTCAATTTTCCAGGATCAAAATCAAACTCTCAATGCCAACGTTTCGGTTTTATTTAAAACATTTTTCATAGGCAGTAGTCAGAATTTTTGAATTAGAAAAATGATGAAATTTACATTATATAAAATGAAGTAACAATAGATAGTTAAGATGTTAGTTCACTAACTATCTATTGTTACTTCATTTTATATAATGTAAATTTCATCATTTTTCTAATTCAAAAATTCTGACTTCTGCCTATGAAAAAGGTTTTAAATAAAACCGAAACGTTGGCGTTGAGAGTTTGATTTTGATCCTGGAAAATTGACCGAATCCCGATTACATTATACACCTATATATAAGTAATGCCGGCCCGCGAGAGACGCCGGCCCGGGAGAGACTAGAGGGTTGAAGTCCGTATCAACATTGCCTCTCCTATAAACAGAAGGAGCGGACTAATAAACTCGATTCTTGTCTTCAATCACGTGCGAGCTAGTTTATTTAAATTCCTTTTTTTTAAAAACCTATTCATTACCCGGACACGCGTAACTGGTGCCGAAACCCGGGATCATTCGCCAACTGTTTAATAGTGTAGTGTTGTGTCCAGTGTAGAAACCAACATGACGAGTAAACAGACAACAGGAGCCGATGTTAGGCTCGCAGTGAAAATAGAACAAGCGAGAGTAGCAAAAGCAGGGTACCTGATGAACCTATTTAGATTCGATAAAGAGGTTCGAGGGTGATGCTCGAGAGTTGGACTTGTTCATAGAGAGGAATGGACTCCATCAACGAGCAGTTAGTCACAACTCAACTAGACCCAGCTACAGACAAGAACATCAAGACCTACTTCCTCGCCAGGGTCAGCCTTACGGTGATGCTGGAGTTAGGACTTACGTTTTGTGCGGAGTGGAGTGCGGTGCGAGCAGCCCTTAAGGACAGATATGCTGGAGCCGCAAAGCCTGTAGCTAGAAGTGCGCTAAAAATTTTTGAAATGCGGAAGGAGAATGGTGAGACCTGCGCTGAGTTCGGGCGCAGATTGGGGATGCGACAAGGAAATTAACTATGAAGATAAATGAAAAGTACACAGACAGTCAAGAAGCGAAATGGAGAACGACGATATATGAAGAGATAGCCAGTGAAATTCTCCTCAAGGCAGCTCCAGAACGAGTGAGAATGGCCCTCCGTATCATGAAGCCCACTAGTCTCGAGGAGACAATTAATGCCATCCGGGAGGAAGAAATGGACCGAGAAGATAACGGTGTTATATACAGAGGAAGTCAGAAGGAGGATGGGCAGTTGTGACCAGGAGGAGAGTACCTCAGGATAGGCAATTCAGAGCAAGAGCCTATGAGGATCGAGGACAAGGGAGGTATTCACAGGAGAGGAAGCCACGGGGACGTTTTGAAGAGAGAAGATCTCAAGCCAGGAGGAACAGCTATAGGCAGTGGAGACTACACGCGAAGAGAGAAGCCAGTAAGAAGAGATGTTGGGAGTGTGGTAAACTCGGTCACTTCGCGCGAGAGTGTCCGTATTTATATCGCAAGGAGAGACCACGAACGAAAAAGTATAGACCAACACCAAGAGATGAGCCCATGGAAGTTAACACAACCCGGCGGGAGAAGATGTGGGGCAGGAAGACAAAAAGGGGAAGGCTCTTCAGAGGACGGGAGCTCATCAGAGTCAACAGGGTCGGAGCAAGAGACATCGATAGAACGACACAGCGCTGAGTACTTCACACTGGAAGAGACTCGTGGTGGGAGGATCGCTAGTCGAGAGAAGAGGAAGAAGGATTGAAGGTTAGGCGAGAGGTATATAGGCGAGCAACAGAGGAATAGCATAAGAGGTAAGCTCCTATATTTTTTTTTCCCAAATGGAAGACTAAGTGTTTGGTAGATACAGGGTCAGATAGCACAATTATGGACAATGAAGTGGCAAAAAGGATGGACAATTTTCAGGGCTGACACCGTGCAACTGCACCTTGTCACCATGGCAGGAAGGAAGAGCCTGGTAGGCAATTACAGGTAGAGATGGGAGAATTAATAGGAGAGACCTTGGAGATGAAAGTGCATGTGACCCATTTAGAGACCCAGAAATATGGAGTTATTCTAGGGTGCGACTTTTTGGAGAGAATCATGCAAAACCTGAGTGTAAAAGAGGGAAGTGGGGCATTAAACTAGGAAAAAGGAAATACTTCGTGGAAGGAGAGTTAAACCAGGGAAGAGAATAACGGTAAACTGTGGAAAAGTGATACCAGGAGACATCAGGTGAGTGAATTAATGAAAGAATTTGAAAAAGTATTCTATAGTGAAGGACAGAGGTTATCAGCTACAGGTAGGGTCAAACACCAAATAGAACTCCCTGAAGGTACAGTTGTTTACGTGAAACCTAGAAGGTACCCACACCAATTGAAAAAGATAATGCAGGAGCAAATAAAGGAAATGCTGGCCAGGCATAATACAGAGGTCTTTTTTCGAGCCCTATTTGGCTGGTCCCGAAAAAGGTCGAGGAGGGTAAACCCCTAAATACCGGTTGGTAGTAGATTTTAGAGAGTTAAATAAGTACACAAGCTTGAAAGATACCCTCTGCCAAGGATAGAAGACATACTCGACCATATGGCAGGAGCAACTGTATTCAGTACCTTCGACCTCAAGGCCGGGTATCACCAGATTAGGATGCACCCGAGAGATGTCGAGAAGACGGCCTTTACGTTCGATAGAGGCCACTTCGAATTTTGAGGATGCCCTTTGGCCTAAAGAATGCGCCTTCCACGTTCCAACGCCTCATGGATGAACTGCTTGAAGGACTGGGAGAAGACTTTACGCAAATCTACATGGATGATCATAGTGTTCAGTAAGTCAATAGAAGAGCATAAGGAACATGTTACAGGGTGTGCTGAAAAGAATAAGGGACTTTGGCTTAAGGGTAGCGATGGATAAAAAACGCTTATATCAAAAAGAGTGGTTAGATTTATGGGCAGCCTTTATCTCAGGTGAAGGAGTAAGACCGACCTAAGAAGGTTGAAGCAATAGATCGATTACCCTATCCAAAGGGACCCAAAGACATCACTTTTCTAGGTATGATAGGTTTCTATAGAAGGTACGTAAAGGACTTTGCAGCAATCACGAACCCCATTGACGGACAGTTTAAAGAAAGGAAAGAAGTTTATACAAACAGAAGATCTAAGAGAAGCAGTGGAGCAGTGTAAGAAGGCGTTGCGGGGCCCGCTGTTGCTCCAATTTCCTGACCTAAACAAACCATTCATTGTAATGACAGATGCCAGTCAAGAAGCTATCGGGGGAGTCTTGATGCAGGAAACTATCCAGGGAGAGCGACCAATAGCCTACGCCTCAGAAAATTATCACCAGCGAGAAAAAGTTATAGAGCACAATAGAAAGGGAAATGTTAGGCATAGTGTGGACTGTGGAGAACATTTCCGACCCTACCTTTTTGCGCTGAGTTCACTATTAGAACAGATCATAGGCCCCTAATGTGGATCGGAATTTAAAGGAGACGTCAGCCCGATAGCAAAGTGGAAAGAAAGGATAGCTGCATACAACTTCAGGGTCCAGCACGTAAAGGGCGTTGATAATCAAGTAGCCGACTGTTTGTCCAGAAACGTCAACGTCATTACGAGAAGTAGTACGAGAGCCAAGTACCTCCAGGGACGTGCGAGAGTTCTTCGCCAACTGGACACCAGACGCAGATGAAGACCAAGAACAACGAAATGGACCGGAAGCTGAGATTAGTCAGGATATAATAAACAACAAGAGAAATCAAATAATTATAAAAGACGACACAGAAGAAATAATAAACACCCAATTGCACAAATATGGCCACTTAAAAATAAATATTATTACAGGAGGAACGAAAGCGAACAACGAACAATTAAGTACAGTCATAAACCCACTAACATGCCATGAAAGGTATACCATTTTCTTTATAAATCACAAGAACTTGAAAATAGACTACTCCGACTAATTCAGGAAAGAGAGCTGAACAAGGAGCTCATTTCATAATCTGTAAGAACCAGGTAGAAACGGTAGAAGACGAAGAGCAGCAGAAAGAGGTCATCCTAAATTATCACAGGGGAAAAAACCAACCATCGTGGTGTCACAGAGACCCTTAAACATCTACAGAGGTCGCATTAACTGGCTCCAAATGGGCAAGAGGATAGCCCCAAGTGATAAAGGACTGTGAAATATGCAAAAGGAGGAAGTATGAAGAGTACCACATGTACCTCCACCATTATTACAAAGTCAGACGCCCGAGGGACCCTTTGAGGAGCTAAAAATTGATATATTTACATACGACGGAAACAAATATTTAACAACAATAGATAGACTAACGAAGTTAGCCTCAGCATGGCCACTAACAAGTAAATCAAGTGAAAGTACAGAAGAGGCATTGCTGTCGTATTTGGCCACGTTTTGACTGCCCGAGAACGATCTATATGGACAGAGGCGAGAGTTCAACAACGTTAAAATAAAAACCCTGTTAAAAGAATTCAATATAAACCCCCATTGGTGTACAACCGGGTCATCCAAGGTCCCACGGAGCAATAGAGAGACTACATAACACTCTAACGGAACACTGCAGTTATTGGCTGATGCAAAAACATAAAGGGTCATGTGGCAATGGCCAGAGCGGTCCTAGCATACAACAGTAGTATTCACTCGACCACAGAGGCAACACCATTTGAATTGCGGAAAAAGGAAGCGGATCCACAAAGGTTACATAATAGAGTCAAAGCAGCAAAAGAAAGATGGACCAAGCAATATAATCAAAGCAAAGCAGAAGAAACAGTAGGGTGGATACAAGAAGGGGACTTCGTATATAAACTGAATAGGCAGAAGCGAAGGAAATCGGACCCGAGATACGTAGGGCCATACGAAGTACTCGCAACGTTACCACGGTACAGAGCACAGATATGGAGGATAGGAACGGACACCCTGAAACAAGAAATAGTTCATTTTCAGGAACTGCGACGGGTGAGAAGGAAAATCCCACCAATGGTGCGAACGATATAGTGTAGTTATGTGTGTTTACCTTTGTTAATTTGTTATTTTTGTTTTGTACAAATAATCATAGAAGTTCATCTTTTGTTATTTCTGTAATTTCTATAAACAATGTTAATTCAGTTACTTGTGTGGACGTCATTTTATTTTTGAATGTTAAAACATTATATTCATTTCTTATGTTTAGAGTCAAGTTTTGTTTTGTTATTTTATGATATAACTCAGACACTTGTACGGAGAGCATTGTTGATAAGGACTGGGAGGGGGCAGTAATGCCGGCCCGCGAGAGACGCCGGCCCGCGAGAGACTAGAGGGTGAAGTCCGTATCAACATTGCCTCTCCTATAAACAGAAGGAGCGGACTAATAAACTCGATTCTTGTCTTCAATCACGTGCGAGCTAGTTTATTTAAATTCCTTTTTTTTAAAAACCTATTCATTACCCGGACACGCGTAACTTATATATATATAGGTGTATAATGTAATCGGGATTCCTTGCCACTCGCAATCTCCTCCCCATCCTTTACGTACGATACATAGATGATATTTTTTTCCTGTGGCCCCATGGTAAGCACGAGTTAGATCAGTTCCTTACGTCATTTAATTCCTTCTCTTCATCTATTTCCTTTACACATCATGTGTTCCAATAACCTTATTACATTTTGGATGTCAGCGTCACCTACGATGGGGTCATCTTTCTACATCTGTCCATATCAAGCCTACTAACGCCCAGCAGTACCTTCAATTTCAATAGTTGCCATCCCTCCCACGTAAAAAAAGCTATCCCCAGATCATTGTCCCATACGCCTCCATAAAAATTTCTAGCAGAATAAAAAGATCGTTCCTTCCAAATAGATTTATTGAAACAGAAATTTTCTGACCGCGAGGATATCCTTCTAATTTCATTAACAACCGTATAGTCCCTGCAAGACGTTCATCATAATTCAGGTCCTAGGAGGGATCGCAGTGACGCGAATTTCCTCATCACCACTTATTTTCCTGGTGCTCATAGTCTGGGTGCAGTTGTCAGGGAGTTTTTTCCCTATACTTTCTTCTTCCTCCTGTACTACTTCTTCAGTCTTTAGTGAGCCACCTTCCTTTCCTATCGCAAACCTGCTAATCTTCAATCTATCTTCTCTCACACTCTCTTCTCCTAAGCCTCCAAAAACTGCTGGTGGTATGGTTCAATGTGGACGTCGTGGATGTCTTACTTGTCCTATCATCAATCCTGTTCCTTCCTTTACCTCCTTCCTAGTAAACCGCACCTACCCTATCTCTCACAAGACCTCTTGTACCTCTGGTAACTGCGTTTTACCGTTTGGATTGCACCCAGTGTGATTCTTTTTATGTGGGTTTGGCTTCCACCAAGCTAAGCCTGCGTATGAATAATCACAGGTCATCTGTTGGCAAACGCAGTGACCTTCCCGTTGCTACTCATGCCAGTTCTCACGGACTCAGTTTTAATGACTGTTTCCGTGTACAGGTCCTGAGGCCGATTGATCAGACTAATTCGAAAGTTACTCTGAGAGCTTCAGAAGAAGCACTTATACTTACTTCTGGGCGGTAGATCGGCTCCTGGGCTTAACCTCAATCGTTGATTTTTTTTTTTTTTTAAATGTTGTTATCAGCTTTTAATTTTATTTTAGTTAAATGTTTTCATTTTTTAATTTTTATTTGGCTTGTATCTCTTTATCTTCCCTGTCTACCTTTCCTCCGAAAGTTGGCTACCCTGTTTGAGTGCTTCAGTTCGAACGCCAAGTCAGTCGTTATCAGCCTTTGGAGCGATTCACTTCTTTTCCTGAAGACGAGGACATCGAAATATAGTAGTGAGTTCAGTGATTTCCTTTCTATGTGTTCTTTTTTAAATTCTAGTTTATATATATATATATATAATATATATATTATATATATATAATATATGTGTGTGTGTGTGTGTGTGTGTGTGAGTGTGTGTGTGTAAGATTGTAAACAACGTGATTTTATTTTATGAGCAAAAATTAAATTATGTTAACACTCCGATTTAAGAACAATTAATAACTGATAATAATAATAATCTAAACAGAATTAAATAATAAGTCCATATAAATGTAAATAAACATTAGACACCATATTTTGGAAGGTTACACTCATATCAGCTGACAGCAGGGTTGCCAGCTTACATATATATGACTCTGACGAAGACCGCTTGTTATTTTAGAGAGATTTTAGTCTTTTTTCTCGTTTTTTATTATAGTTTAAACATTGATTGTTACTTCACGAGTTTATTGTAAAGTCTTGTTATCGGTGACATATACGAGTATGTACCGGTAGACTATGAATCATAAAAAAAACGAGTAATTGCCTCGTGCTAGTAAAAGTGAATTTTATTAGTTCAGCTTTTTATGCCTTATTGAAATGGTTAGTTAAAGTTTTATTGCTAAAATTTAATACAGCCATATTAAAAACAATACAGATTTAATTAGTAAATGTAAATTAGGTTAATATAAAGGAAGAACATAGATAGATTAGTTTTGATGTAAAGTTCCTTTTGATAATGTACCTGTATTGATCTTGCAAGTGCTCTCCACGAGGAACTAGTTAATTATTCCCTCCTCTCCCAACCTACAACCACTGCAATCCTGTTAATTAAATTATGTGTGTTTCATTATAACTTTCAATTTTAAAAAATAACTTTTACAAACAGAAATTTCATCTTGCTATCATTAATTGTTTATCCTCTCCTGCTGAGTTATTTATAAATGGAATTTTTTGTTTAACTTCAATTTAGCCAAATCAAGTTAATATAATTCAAATATATTGACAATAAAGTAGATAATAACAAAAAAAAAAAGAAAATGGAAAACAAAAGAAATAAATCCTTTGAGGTCTTTCACTTGTATGTCATCAGAGAGTACAATAAAGTAACTTTATTGACATTATGTCAAACGAAAGTAAAACTAAAGAAGGTAACATAAAAGATATAATGAAGAAACGAAATAGTTGTATACTTCTTACTTTGAAATAATAAATCACAACAGTAATCATTTCGCGCTCAGTCATTGTATAATCACTTCTTTTTTTAACGTAAACATTACTTTTTTTTCGTTTTTTGAAGATTTATACAAAACATGATGCCAGTTTTGGAAATTTTCTCCACATGAACAAGTTCATAGGTCAATGGTTTTAAAACAGGCAAGATAAGCTTTACTTTTTCACGTCTTCTCTTAGAGTCATAGTATAACCCCAGTATAAGTAAAGTTTTGTTTACTTACTTGAAACTTAAAAAAAAAAAGTGACTTTCCCATCATGCATAATTCTTCCCAAACAATAGGGATCTTCTTCCCTATGAGGCCCATTTTTGTGTAAAATATCAACTTGATCCATCAATGATTCTGGACTGTAGCGTGGTAACAAGCAATGCTAACACACTCACCCACCCACACACACACAGACATCATCGTAAAAACGTCATAAAACGACTTCTGGGACCTCAAAACATGTAATTCCGTCAAAATCTCGAGATCGAATTTTTTCACGATCACTATACTTTACTTATAGTAAAGTAAAAAAATTAAATTGGTTTATAATGTGTTTTACTTAAAACACCTGCTTCAAATAAATACATTGCCATAGGCCTTTGGAAATGGCTCTTTAGAAAAGCAGGTCTAACTTACTTTGAACTCTCTTACTTTCATTAAGTTAACCCCACCCCCCTCCCTCTCTCTCCTCTCTTTAAATGGCCTAAGTTTTACCTTACCTCTGCCTTAATGGTAAAACCAACGAGGGGTTTACGCCCTCCTGTTATATAGAATTCTCATTTTCCAGGCTTAACTAGATTTAGTAGGGGGGGGGCTGCACTTGTTGTTGAGCCAAAGGTGCTGTTTACTTACAACAAACGACTTTAACATCTTACCCGAATATCTTCTCTATATCTTACACCTTTCTTGAATGAATATCATTTTTTTTTTACTTTTATTTAAAAATACTACATCAGAGGTTTTCAACTTAATATATATATATTATATATATAACTCATTAAATATCTTGCCAACATTAAGTTTAGTATGTTTCCTACATACCTTTTCAAGATTTCGAATGTTACTTTTCCATCTTTTTGGTATAATATAAATTAACTCACCGATTTTTTTATGTTTAAATGTATTTTCCATATTACACAGGTCCGACGTTTCGGTCTACGTTGACCATTCTCAAGGATTCTTTATACAAGGTTTTTTTATACAATTCTAATAAATACTTATTTACAATAACAATTACATCACTTCTATCAAATATAACTAATAATAAAATATACTTTTAAAACCACTACCTTAATAAACATTAGTAACAGGTTTGTTATAAAATTCCCTACATGAATTGGTAGTGTTTTAAATGGTAGTGGTTTTAAAAGTATATTTTATTATTAGTTATGTTTGATAGAAGTGATGTAATTGTTATTGTAAATAAGTATTTATTAGAATTGTATAAAAAAACCTTGTATAAAGAATCCTTGAGAATGGTCAACGTAGACCAAAACGTCGGACCTGTGTAATATGGAAAATACATTTAAACATAAAAAAATCGGTGAGTTAATTTATATTATACCAAAAAGATGGAAAAGTAACATTCGAAATCTTGAAAAGGTATGTAGGAAACATACTAAACTTAATGTTGGCAAGATATTTAATGAGGTATGTTTAAAAGAAGGTCTGCTCCCAAAGTATACAATATATATATATTGATATAACTTCTCGACCACTGATATTTCAAAAATCCTAAAGAACCCCTTCTGTGAATTTATGTATATATATATATATATATATATATATATATAAAGATTTCACATAAACACGTGAAATAACAATCAATGATCAAACCACAATAAGAAATGGGAAAACAAGACTAAGATCTTTCAACCGTAACAAGCGGTCTTCGTCAGATTGATATACGGAAAGACGATCCAAACTGGACACAATAGTAGTTCAAAATTGAAGATAGGTAGCACACAAAGTAAAGAAACACACTTACAAACTAAAATTTTCGGGCAATCCATCTTAAGGAGAAAAGAGAAAGGGAGACCAAGCAAGTTATAGACGCAACGGCTAGTGACTAGCTAGGAGACGTTGTGACTAGCCGTTGCGTCTACAACGTGCTTGGTCTCCCTTTCTCTTTTCTCCTTAAGATGGATTGCCCGAAAATTTTAGTTTGTAATTGTGTTTCTTTACTTTGTGTGCTACCTATCTTCAATTTTGAACTGTTATTGTGTCCAGTTTGGATCGTCTTTCCGTATATCAAGTGAATATATATATATACTATATATATATAGACTCCACTAACTATCGAGAGGAGTCAGGACGGACGTATACCCTTTCTGGACGTCCTAGTCAATATAAACCGCGAAGGCTTGAGTACGCGGGTTTATAGAAAACCCACTAACGCTGGACTTTGTCTTAATGGACAGAGCGAATGCCCAGACCGATATAAGCGAGCTACCATCAATGCTTATGTGAAGAGAGCCCTGACTCATTGTAGCAATTGGACTAGTGTACACGAAGAACTAGAGAATGCTACAAAAATCTTAGTTAACAACGGCTACTCTAACAATGAAGTTAGCCAAGCGATTGCCAGAGTTCTTGATCAGTGGTACACTAGCGTTGACAAAAAGGGAGAGACTCTGCAGACCGGAGAACAAATACCCTTGTCCTACAAAGCCTACTTGTCTACGCAGTATAAGGAAGATGAGAAGTCCCTGAGAAAAATTATCGATGGGCATATTAAAACCACCAACACTAAGGACATAATTCGCCTCACCATCTTCTATAAGACCAAGAAAACAAGCAATCTACTCATTAAAAATGGCAATAGAGAAGTAACGCCCGACCTTCAGCGTAGTCACCTGGTGTATAAGTTTTCATGTACTCAAGGGAACTGTGCAGCCCTTCCTTCTACCTACATCGGTATGACAACAACGAAGCTGTCGAGGCGTCTAACCCTCCATCTCTCCACAGGAGCCCCTAAGGACCATGTTAAGAAAGAACACGGAGGTGCCCTCACTAGAAATATGCTAGTAGAGGGAACCTCAGTTTTGGCTAAGAACAGTGATCGAGGCAGGCTACAAATACTAGAGGCTTTATTAATCAAAGATTTGTGCCCCGCGCTGAACTCTCAAATCAGTGACATGTTCGTCATCCCGAGTTCTAGGACCTTCGAACCTAAAATAAAATTTGTTCGGAACTCTCCCTTGTTGTGACCTGTCGAAGGCGAGAAGTGCTGGAGTGATTCAACTGTCTAACGCGTGGGTGCGCGCATGTAGCGCTGCTTTGACAGTTACACGCTGCCACTATATGAACTGTGCTTATTTAGTTTGTTTGTTATTAATTTTTGGTTTATGTTTTAATTGTTTCATTTTATTGTTTACTGTTTACCTGATGATGGCCAATGTGGCCGAAAGCTTGTTTCCATTTAGTTCTTTAACCTAGTTTGTGTTAGTGTAGTGTCAAATATAGTTTGTTTCATTAGGTCTCTTGAAGATTGTTTTCCTATTCTTGTCATGGAATTAGGTAGATTCATTTTTGAGCTCCCAGTGAATTATAAGAAAATAATAAGGCAAATAGAACAACTTTCTAAAAAGATTATTAATGCTGAAGCCGCTGTGCTTTTTAACAACACTTGTTTAAAAGAAGACTTGCTACCAGTATACACGAATATATATATATATATATATATATATAATAAGGAATGATATAGATTAGGAATGATTAATATATATGTATTAGGATTTCAGAAATCTAAGTGTTGTTGGAGTTACTCGTGAAAATAGCAAAGTTTAAAAGCTAGTTTAGTTTAGCAACTCATTATAGTGAACAAAATCTAAGTATGACAGAGCAGTTATTAATGTCAATCTTACAGATAGGAAAAAGAGGTCGAAAATCAGGAACATCATTGTTTTACAAGTCACTTTAAAAGATGGAAATAAACAAAAAAAATACTCTCCTGGTTAATAGTTAATTTTGCTAATAAACTTACAATGTTTTATATAAGTTCTTTTTTAAGGAAATGTGAGTGGTTTTTTTTATTATTAAATTTCCTTTAATGTATATGGAATAGTAGAAAAGAATACTGAGATCTGGCAAAAAAAAAAATTTAATATCTTAAAAAGCTAAGGGAAGATTATACTTTCTTGAGAGTGTTTTGTTAAAAGGTTAGACATCTGTAAAAAAAAAATTGAAGAAATATTGTAAAAATAATACTTGTTCTTCTGAGTGGTGACTGTTAAGATATTGTTTTAATAAATACCAAAAAAAAAAAAAGAATGATGAAGCTACTTATATGATGAGTCATCAGAAAAGTGGCATATCATTATGATATTCAGGTAAAGTAGGTCGACAATCACTTTTGAAATTACTTTTTAAGGAGTATAACTGCAATCAGTTATTATGTGGTATTTACTCATTATAGGGCAAAAACTTTAATGAAATAGTCTCCACATATACAAGTTTATAAGTCTAGGCTAGTTTCAAACACGTAGTGCTCTTCTTCAGGTATAAAATTAAAGATTTAGACTCAGTTAAACCACAGACTTTGAAACTTCGTTTAATGCATGAAAAATAACATTTCGTGTTTGAAATCGCGTTGTTTAGGTTATTAAAGGTGTTTACGTGGAGACTGTTTTATTAGTATTTTACCCTACAGTGAATATAAACGAAGTGGAGCATACGTAATAATTTTCAGAAGGTAAGATCAAATGAGAAGTATTGTCGATAATGGATTATAGGATGCCTTCCTTTAATATTTTATGAATGATCAAGCAACTTATAAGATAGTTAGATTACAGAAATGTTTGATAACCATTGATAAGAGAGGGGTAGCCCAGTGGCTTGCGTGCCCGCCTCTGAACTGGTAAATCTGTGGTTCAATACTCACTCTGGTCCTCGATTTATTCACGTGAGAGGTTAATGTTAATAATTAATATTAATTTGACCATTTTGTTTCTCGGAAAGGACATTAATCTGTCGGTTCCAAGTCTATACGATGTCAGGTATCTGTTAAAGATGCCTAATCTAACTACACTTGAATTAGGCAAAATTAGTTGCCTCCCAAATGATGAATGCTCATTGGTTGGTATCACAAAGTGTTATTGTTCAGGCTATGTGTGTTCAGTTATGAGACTTCTCTGTAACCTAACCTAAATAATTTCAAATGCTTTGTTTTACTATTTTTCCTATTTTTTTCATTTGGCTAAACACTTTCTTTTTCAAGAAGCATACATAGTGCATGTTATAACTGTTTCGCGTGATTAGAGTAGAAAAGTCAGAGCATGTTGTCACTTGGAGAGGACGTTAAACCTGCTTTGACTCTTCAAGTGTATCTAAGCTTTAAATAGAACCAAGAGACATTTAAATTAAACAAGTAAGAAAAACATATCAAGGAACAACAGCATAAAATATGAGGCTAATGAATTAGGAGTAAATACAAAATGTTATTTACTAAAATAAAATAACGTTTAGAATGTTAGGCCGTCGGTCCCGAGCCTATAAAATGTCAGGTGCACATTAAAGATCCCTATTCTAACTACGCTTGAATCAGGCAAAATTTAAGCCTTCCAATGTAAAATATTCATTGTGTGGTATCACAAAGGGCCAATGTTTGTTCGGTCTATATATATGACTGTCACTGTAACCTAACCTAACCTAAAGATGGAAGACAAATTTAAAAAAAAGTAAAGATAATAACTACTCCAGCAGCGTGGGCGGGAGAAATATTAAAAGTGTCAAGTTATCTCTGGTCTTATATGACCTATAGAAATTGACCTTTTGATTAAGGGCAGGTCGGTAATCACTAATCCAGTATAATCAGTCATACGGCACTACTTTCTCTACTAGACGCTAGTCTCTTGGTGTCAACACAAACAAATCAGAGGTTTATTGAAACACTGGCAATCTTTTCCTGCGTGATTTTTAAACTTTATTTGTGTAAAAAGATTACTCTATCCTCAGCCATGACTCCAGTGAATAAAGGAAGTGACAAGCGTAAACATAAACCTTTGGCAATATCCGAAAAGGTTAAACTTTTAAAACAAGAACTTGATAAAAGTGTATTTGTGAGAAGCGTGTGTGCATTCTATATCAAAGGGGCATCAACAGCTTATGATATGAAAAAGCAGAAAGAAAAATGACTCAGCTTTTGTTACAAACAGTGAATCAAAGAAACAGATGTTTAAAAAGGAATCAGTGAAATAGTGCACAAGTAGATCAATGATGAGGTGGTTTAGGGTGGTGTGACAATGGAGGTGTGAACTCTGAGGTGACCTTGAGAAGGGACAAGCAAACACATTTAAAAAAGAACTAGAATAAGGGAGTGTTTTCAATTTGAAATGAGGTGGTTAGCTACATGGTCTACTGTATTCTGGACTAATCAAGGAATAATCCGGAAAAACTGGATAATCGGGTACTCTCCTGGTCCAAAAGTAGCCGGATTAGTGATTACTAACCTGAATATCAAAGTGTGTATATAGGTGTGTGTAAGTGTATATGCCTGTGTGAAAGTATGTGTTGGTATATGTGGGTATGTATAAGTGTATGTGGTTGTGTATAAGTGTATTTGGCTGTGTATAAGTGTGTATGGATGTGTGAAAGTGTGTATGGGTGTGTATAACTGTATGTGGTTGTGTATAAGTGTATTTGGATGTGTATAAGTGTGTATGGGTGAGTGAAAGTGTGTGTGGGTGTGTATAAGTGTATGTGGTTGTGTGTAAGTGTATTTGGATGTGTATAAGTGTGTATGGGTGAGTGAAAGTGTGTGTGGGTGTGTATAAGTGTGTGTGGTTGTGTATAAGTGTATTTGGCTGTGTATAAGTGTGTATGGGTGAGTGAAAGTGTGTGTGGTTGTGTATAAGTGTATTTGGCTGTGTATAAGTGTGTATGGATGTGTGAAAGTGTGTATGGGTGTGTATAAGTGTATGTGGTTGTGTATAAGTGTATTTGGATGTGTATAAGTGTGTATGGGTGAGTGAAAGTGTGTGTGGGTATGTATAAGTGTATGTGGTTGTGTATAAGTGTATTTGGCTGTGTATAAGTGTGTATGGGTGTGTGAAAGTGTGTGTGTGGTGTGTATAAGTGTATGTGGTTGTGTATAAGTGTATTTGGCTGTGTATAAGTGTGTATGGGTGTGTGAAAGTGTGTGTGGGTGTGTATATGTGTATTAGGCTGTGTATAAGTGTGTGTGGGTGTGTATAAGTGTATATGGTTGTGTATAAGTGTATTTGGCTGTGTATAAGTGTGTATTGGCGTGTGAAAGTGTGTGTGGGTGTGTATAAGTGTATCTGGCTGTGTATAAGTGTGTATGGGTGTGTATAAGTGTGTATTAGCGTGTAAAGGTGTGTGTTGGTGTGTATAAGTGTATTTGGCTGTGTATAAGTGTATTTGGATGTGCATAAGTGTGTATGGGTGTGTGAAAGTGTGTGTGGGTGTGTACAAGTATATTTGGCTTTGTATAAGTGTGCATGGGTGTGTGGATGTGTATAAGTGTGTATGGGTATGTGAAAGTGTATGTGGGTGTGTATAAGTGTAGTGGGTGGTTGTATATGTGTATCCTTATAGTTAGATAAAATTCCTCATCAGGAGAAGAACTGCATAGTTTTTGTCAATGTCGAATACAAATTTACCATATTTTTGTTCTTATACACTTATATGTCGAACAAAAACAAAATTTATCATTAAAGGTGTTTTATGGTAAATAATGCTAAAACACAAACTATTGTTTCCCGTTCTTTCAAAGACCATAAAAAACTGCCTTTTTGTACACATTATCAAAATAATAAGTTCAATAGAAAACAAATTTCCTTTTAGATACAACGAAGACAAAGAAAGTCAAATAATAACTTCCTTCCATGATTACTTCATTAAAAATTAAATTAAAACCAGTATGAGTTTAATAACTATTTTAAAACTATTTGTAAGAGATAATCAATTTAATTTAAGCTGAATTTAAAAAAAAAGGTTTAAACTAGATTATTAAAATTAGTTTAAAACAAAAAAATGGTTGTAAAAAACAGTATATTAATGTCTGCATTGAAACATTGATTAAAAATAAAGTTATATTCATATTCTCTTACTGATTCTGTTTAAAGTTGTTAAAGATATTTTAAAACTTTATATACAGAGTTATAAACAAGATCAAAGTTAAAATTTCATCAAAAACTGAATCATAAGTCATGTTATAACATATTTTTATATGTTATATATAATATTTACTAATATATACTTAGTTATATACTAATATTTGTGATATTTCTTTCTATAAATATAATTATTGATAACAGTAATTTTCTTCCTTTCTAATATAAGATTATATTTCAATTGCATCTATTGTTATTCTATAAATAGAATACCAATCAGTCATATGTAATACTCTAAATAATTAGAAATAACTAAATGGAGGTATATTACATAATTTTATGTAGATTCCTACTTCTTTTTTATACTTCATTTTAAAGTACTCTTTAATTATTTATTCATTTAAATGAGTCAGTTTTAAAGGCTTTTGAAAGTTTTGATGGCATTATTTAATCAAAATTAATTCTTATGCTAATTAGTCAAGATGACTTTTGTTTTTTACATTTCTATAATGTAGTGTAATTATTATCAATCTACCTTTGTTCGTAATCATTTAATAGTTATATTTTCAGTCAATTTAGTAAAAAAATAGATATAATTTTAAATTGCGTACTAACTTTCTTTTGGATGTGCTGATTTTTTTCTTCCTTTGTTTTTCTTTTAAAACACTTATACAAACACAAAAATAAATTCAAACGTGTGCATCAGATCGTAATCTAATTAATGAAATCATTTTTAAGCTGCAGTATATTACAATTGTTTTCTAATTTCATATTAATAAAACCGACGCTTACAAGCATAAAGTAACGACGCCATGATGAATTGAAAAAATTTAAAAGAGATCTGGCTCTTAATTAACGCCAGTGTTAACACAATGGACGGAAATAAACTAAACATAAACTAAATAGCAACCTATACATTTGAAATTGTTGTATTCAATAAAATAAATTTATGTAATCGATAATTACTTTTAAATAAACATTTATAAATAAATAATTTTATAATAAAAAACAAAAAATATAATAATACTTATATTAGTGGAATTTAATAATTGACTTTTCAGGTTGGTCGATAATAATATGTTTCATATTTTAAAACAATTGTGTCAGTGTGCACTCAACTTTGCTAAAAGTAAATATATTATTAATTTAATTGACGAGGTATTTAATCCAATGTTTTGCTTTAATGCAGTTATCTCTATTTTGCTAACTTTAATTTAAAATGTAATCATCATCACAGCTTGTAAAAAAATCAAATTAATCTGGATGACTAATAATTCAGACTAGATTCATTTGCTGAGTAATATTTTAAATTAGTTTTCAATATGTTGTAAATTTATACGGTTAAGTTTACATAGTTAATTATTGTCATTGCCAAATAGTTTTTGTAAAAAACAAAGAAATAATAACACATTTAATAAGATGGAAATATTTCTTTTTTTTAAATTTTACTGAGAATACTACTCGTAATTGTTAGATAATATTTGCATAATTAATTATTTTATAAACTAAATTTTATCCTAAGTCATGAAATTAGTTGAGCAATTTCTTTGACTTAATTATGTTGATATATAAATTAATTTAATTCATTTACATTATTTATTAAAGTAGTAATTTTGGAAAAAATGAGATTTTTGGTAGTCTTAGTAATTATTTTTACAACAGTAAGTTGTCCGGAAGAAGATATTTGATTAGTTGTGTTTTTGACCAATAGGAATGAAGTTTTTACAAGTCAAGTTGTATCCAAGTAGCGGCTCTTGAAAGGTCCCAGGTACTCATTACCCTGCGATGCTTCTGCTATTCTAGTAATGTATTTAGAGGTTTCTTCTGATCAATGTCTCGGCTAAAACTTTGCCTGAAGATAACCAGAGAATGGTTGAAACATGTCGCAAATACCACCACCAGGTCAACAGTGCAAAATTCTCCACCATCAACCAGCCATCTATCAATAGTAATATGAACAATCGTCAGAACAAACAGAAGAGGAAATGTAAAATAACTCGAAGAGATCTCTATGTGAAGAAGTTGGAGTCGAGTGTCAACATAGTTTAATCAAGAGAGACTGTGTAACCTCTACACCCATTGACATGAAGACAAAGGCTGCTTTTCCTTGAAGACAAACGAGAGTATCAATTACAATAAAATCAATATCTGAAGCAGAAAATAGAAAAAAACTAACACCCAACCACCAAAAAAATGAGAAATATAAAGGGAACAGGAGTTCACTGCAAAGTGAGGCTCATGTTTTTTGCCAATATTCTTATATCACAGAGAGACTGTGCAACTTCTATACCCATTTGTGGAATAACGGAGGCTTCGCTGGGCAGCGGGTAACTGGAGCTTTCTAAGAACTGCACTCATGGACCTACAAACTCTACTCTCCTATTGGTCACCATCGTAACGAATCATATTCCTTTCCTTGGAAAACTCACAGAAAACAATATATATATATATATATATTTATTTATTTATTTATAAAAGTATCGACCGTGAAATAGAAACAAAATTAAAGTTTATCAGGACTCGGTCAGTTCTTCAAGTTAAATATATATCTTTAAATAACACAAAACATGGCACAGAAAAAAGAGAATATACACACATACTAAAACAAATGATTATAACAAACAAAGCATATTTATTTAAATAAAAAAAAAATTAATTTTAATTTACCGGAGTTGTTTTGGGTTGGTTAACCGTCGTTTGCTGTAAAACAATATTAGATGTTTTCCTAAAAATAAAACAATTTATAAATTAATGTTAAACAATAGTTGATAAAGAAATTCTCAAAAAGAAAAAAAACAAATCAAATAATACCTGCGATTTGTTTTAGAATATTCAACAGCAATTTTTGCTCCGATCAGAGCATTGTTTTTTACAAGAGCAATATCTAGAAGTGATAAGAAATATATTTGATATAAGAAATATATTTAGTGAGACAATATAGGAGGTATCCTCACACCACATACATACATACACCTAGGGGATATCAAACGAATCATGAAAAACGGAAAAGGCTTAGCAGAAGTTTACCACAGTTTTTACAATACATTGCTTGTATAAGATTACTTGTAATTGATTTCAAATCTTCATATTTCAAGGTCATCTCAAGGTTAAGTAGTTGTTATCTAAGTTTTTATCCCGAGGATGGCGACACAGTTGTCTGAAAATTTTTTTGTACAACTAAAAGTCGTTTTAGTCACTTTCATCAAGTTGTTCATAAACTTTTTTTTCTATTTTTTATGTATTTATTTATTATTAGATTACAACTACCCTTAGAGGGGCAACAAGTAATAGTGATACATGTAACATATAAAAAATGAAATAAAAGAGTGGAGAAACCACCCATTAGTGGTACTCCACATAAATTGTTCTGATCACTGGAAATTAGTCTTGTCAGTCAGCATTGCTGAGTAGATCTCGAGGGCCGACATCTTTTTAGACTCCTAATAGGGTAGGTAGGAATCTGGTGGGATGATAATTGCTGAATTAAAGGGTTTAGGTTGGTGGAGTAAAGATTTATGAAATTTGTGGTATGGAGATTGGATTTCTTGGAAAATAAAAGGAATTTTTCAGTTCGTTACGAATAGGATGGTTAGTAACATAAAAGGGAATTTTTTACAATTTTGCGAATGATTATAAATTGGGCTAATAGGATTCTTTGGACACTTGTATGCTTGATTGATTCCCAGATGTCGAGTCCGTAAGTCCAAATCGGTTTTAAGTATTGCCGTGTATATTAGTCTTTTGCCGAGAAGTCTGGATAGCATCTTATATCGTCTCATTAGGTCCTGTCATTCCAGTCTTGTATGTAGTTCATAAGCTTAAAACAAAATTGATAATTATTGATCAGGCTTCATTTATGAATTATATTATGGAATAACTTCGCTTGTATGGAATAACCTAGCATACAAGCTTAGTTAAATAGCATAAATAATAAATTATTCACTTCCTCTCAGTGTATCGTTCATGGATAAAAAACTTGGGAGATTTTTAAATATGTGAAAAAATATTTGTAGCAATGACTTCCATATCAAAAATTCATAACAATAAAAAAAACTTATCAATAACAAGTTTAGAACATAAAAATAATGTGTAGGGTAAAAAGGTAATGAAATGGTCTCCGCATATAACATTTGTAATGGTATAAACAACGCGTTTCGAACACGTAGTGTTCTTCCTCAGGCATTAACTAAGGGTGGGTGTCTTGTACAATTGTACTGTCAGTTGTACCACAGACACTCACTCTTAGTTAATGCCTGAGGAAGAACACTACGTCTTCGAAACGCGTTGTTTATACCATTAAATGTTTATATGTGGAGACCATTTCATTTGCTTTTTACCCTACAATGAATAAATACCATATAACAACTGATTACACTACGTTAGAAATAAAAATAATTTTCCTATTTGTTCAACGTTGTATTAGATTTAGTTTTTGAGGCAGTAGATCAATGTGGAATAATACTGAATCATCATTTCAAAGGAAAAAATTTCTCTCCCCTCTCAATTTTAAATGTGAAACCAGATATTTTAAATTTGATGGATTTATATATAAAGAAAGATTTGGATTTCCAGTGGGCTCTGTATCAACAGTTTATGGTTTAATTACTGAAATAATGAGCTAGGTAATAAAGTGAAATTCATTAAGCTCCACATCAGGTAAGGACAACCTGCGGCCCACCAAGTGTTTTTGTGTGGCCCTCGGGAAAATATCTGGCATTCCATCTCAATACTAAAAATTCCTTTGATTTTTGTTTATTAACAAAAGCTTACATGGACTTTTAGATGAAAATTACAAGTTGGAGAGGGAGAGAGAGAGAGAGAGCTCAATAGCAACACATGGCTTCGTTTTTTTTTTTAAACATGACGCTACTAATCTTTTAGGGGTTACGTAGGGAGAATTGTTTCATTATCATTATTCAGTAATGACATGTCAATTACAATTTTTCATTATAATAATAATAAAATTTAAATAATGATTGCACTATAATATAATACACGGTATGTATTTCTATATATATATATATATATATATATATATATATATATATATATATATAATACGAGTTCAAAATTCAAGAAGAGTAACACACAGAGTAAGGAAACACACTTACAGACTCAAATTTTCGGGTAATCTGTCTTCAGGAGAAAAGAGAAAGGGAGACCAAGCACGTTGTAGACGCAACAGCAAGTAACCTTCCTTGTTTCCTTACTCTGTGTGTTACTCTTCTTGAATTTTGAACTCGTATTATGTCCAGTTTGGATCGTGTTTCGTTTAATTAAGTGAATATATATATATATATATATATACTGTGATACATAATAAACTGTGACATATAGAAAGAAACATAGCAAAGACTCATTTTTCAATATTTCCACCACCGTTATGACGTGGTCCTCAGCTTTTGGCCGTCCTCAGCAAAAGAAGTGAATTGACGGAGAGACGACAATCAACTGATATATATTGTATATATATATATATATATATATATATATGACACAAAGAAAGTAAAACACATAGTGCAACAAACTCACTACACGGTCATAGCCATATTTAAGAAGATAACTAGAATTGCTTGTATCCTAAAATATTAATTGTTAATAAATTGTTATTAATTATTAAACAATCTAACAGAGTTTTAAAAGTGAGTTTCTTGAACTAATATCAGCCGTATTTACATTTGGCTCCATGTATGGAAATACACTTGATATTAGTTCAAGAAACTAATATATATTATATAATATAATGTTCAAGAAACATAGAATTAAATGTCAATTTTAAAATTATTGTCTTTTATATTGTTTAAATATGTCCTCTTATTTAGTTATGAATCCCATTTGATTTAAAGTAATATAGTTTAGGATCCTATATATATATATATATTTTAATTAAATTGCTTTTAATTCTGTTCCCCCTTTGAACCTTGTTAAAGATTAATTTACCGAGTGTGTGTTTTGGTAGAGGAATCGCTTGACAAAAAGCTTTCAGGAAATCTGATTATAATGCTCAACTCCCGTAAGGCAATAATCAAAACAATTTGATTAAGCTGTTTTCATTAACTTCAAAACAAGTTAACTATCGCATTTATATGAAGTTATATAAACATAAATAATATATAGACGAAATAAAAACAGAAACAATAGCATAAAGAACACAACAAAAGTCAACAATTAGTCATCATGTTTTGATTAAACAAAAGGATACTGCTCTGTAAACTTTGTCCTTTGGTTAATGCATTTATTTTTTTCAAAAGAAATGGTGTCAATTCTTTTCCACTGATATTTTCTTCTTTTGCTTCCAAAATGGAGGATTCAATTTGTTTTTCCATTATTTCATCTACAAAATAAATAAACAATAGTTAATTAAATATTGAAGTAGTAATGTTTCTTTTCTGCATAAATACATACGGCCATTGCCAACGTTTCGGTTTTCATTTAATACCCTTTACATAGGCTTTTAAATTCTTACTTCAACTTATGAAAAAAGGTTTTAAATAAAAACCAAAACATTGTCAATGTGAGTTTAAATTGAACCTGAAGAACTGATCGAGTTCTGATAAAATTGTATTTTGTGTATAGTTCACGGTTCATACTTCAGTTTCAACTGTCATCAGTAGAAGAAATGTAAACAGATCAAACGCATTGTATATATATGGTTATATATATAGTAGTTTTTTTTTTATTAAAAAATATGTCACAGATTAACACGTGATATAAATATTCAGGTAACTCACCACAAATTAGAGAAGATAGTCGCTCTAAGGCCTTTCGTTTTCACGTCGTCAGAGAGCAAGTGAATACAAGTTGTAAACAGGTTATGAATTTTGATTTAAAGAAGGAGTAAGATTGGCATCATTGACAGTATTTTTCCCTATAACTGTTGAAATAGTCTTGATTTGTTTGATAATTCCTTCAATTAGAAATTCATCTAATTTAAAAAGATGAATTTTAAATCTTTTTAAATTAGATGAATTTCTAATTGAAGGAATTATCAAACAAATCAAGACTATTTCAACAGTTATAGGGAAAAATACTGTCAATGATGCCAATCTTACTCCTTCTTTAAATCAAAATTCATAACCTGTTTACAACTTGTATTCACTTGCTCTCTGACGACGTGAAAACGAAAGGCCTTAGAACGACTATCTTCTCTAATTTGTGGTGAGTTACCTGAATATATATATATATATATATATATATATATATATATATAACTGCCAAACCTGTCCCCTAATTAACTCCAGTCCTTACTTTACTTCCCCTCTCAGTAACAACTCCTATCCTGTTCCTTCTGATACATCTTGCACTTCCTGTAACTGCGTTTACCGTTTGGAGTGTACTCGATGTGATGCTTTTTACGTTGGCTTGGCTTAACCAAGTGAGCCTGCGTATGAACAATCACAGGCGTCCGTTGGTCAGCGCAGAGACCTACCCATAGCTATCCATGCTAATTCCCATGACCTCCCTTTCAATGATTGTTTCAGGGTACAAATCCTCAAACAAATCCCCGAGTCTAATTCCCATGTCACCCTTAGAGCTTCCGAAGAGGCATTCATATGCCTCCTTGGGGCTCGTTCTCCTCCTGGTCTCAACCTGTACCGTTAATTATTTTTTATTTTTTATTATTATTATTATTATTATTATTATTATTATTTTATATTATTATTATTATTTTATTATTATTATTTATTTTTTATTATTATTATTTCGTATTTTATATATTTGTTTATCTTGTTTTCTAAATAAATATTGGAGGGATTTCTATTTTTCCTCTCCTCCGCTGGGGAGCAGCATTGCGGTGGTTCCACGAGTTACTCTGGTGGCCAGTAGCAGTTTGCTTCTCAACGCGAGTACTTCGCACTTCTTCCCGATGACGACGGATGTCGAAATATCGAAGTGAGTTCTGTAGTGTCTTTCTGTGTTCTTTTCTATGTGTTAAAGTATATATATATATATATATATATATATATGTGTGTGTGTGTGTGTGTGTGTGTGTGTGTTTGTGTGTGTGTGTGCGTTACACTCGAATAAATACGGTAGGTTTTTTTTGTTATGTCTTAAAAAATAATACTTACATGGTATTTCAAACTCTTTTGGTATAGGTACAGCTAATACCATGCCTGAAGTCATACCAAAAGTAACATGTTTGTCGAGAAGGCGGGCAGCTTCATTTACTGAAGGTACACTGTATGCTGACCTAAGACCTGATGTCCGACTGAAAAAGGCGGGAAAATCAGCTGTTTCACCATAGCTAACAACACAAACCCCTTGAGTTTCCTGCGAAACAAAGTATTAACTTTATATTATTCTATTTTAAAATACAAACAAACAAAAAAATTTTTTAATAATTTTAATACAAATTAAACAATGAAATAAATAAAGGACAATTTATTGGAGGCGACAAACATTTCAGTATAGAAATGGCCTAAAAAAAACGAAATCATATTAGTGTTCAACCACACCAACCTATTTTTTCTGACCTAAGTAATTTTTGACGAATGTACATACGTCCAATGCAAATTGAGAAAACATTTTTGTTGTTAATACTATGAAGCATTCATTACCAGACACTCGAGGGTCTTTTCTATGTCGAGTATGCTCTTGGCTCCGCTGCACACCGCCATGATGGGGCTTCTGCCGAGCTCGACCAAATCGGCGCTGATATCCAACGTCTTTTCTCCCTCTCTGTGTACTCCTCCAATGCCGCCTGACAAACAGAAAAAAAAAAATAAAAATCAAGAAAGTCAAGTACTCACCACAGGGGCAGGTGCTTCGGGATACTCAACAAAATCATAGAACAACTTATATTGCAGGACTCAGTTAAAGTGCTGGGCTCCTTGGAGGCGCTGAAGCTAACTGGAGTACATTAGTACAGAAGGGGGGGAAGTACAATAGTTCCTAGGACGCAGTGCTATAGTCACCCTCAAAAATAATAATAAGAAAGTCACGTACTCACCACAGGGGCAGGTTCTTCGAGATACTCAACAAAACCATAGAATAATTTTTACCGCTGGAACCCGGCAAAAGTGCTGAACTTCTTGGAAGCGTTGAAGCTAACTAGGGTATATTAGTACAGAAGGGGGGAAGTACAATAGTTCCTAGGACGCAGTCCTATAGTCATCCTCAAAAATAATAATAATAATAAAGTCAAGAAGAAAAAAATTTATATTATTAATACCACTGAGGTTAGTATGATTTATATTATTATTATGGCAAACCGTCATACCTCGTAAGATGATCTTGGAGTCGTTGGAGCGCTTTCAGACGTTGTCCATCTTCGATCGCTACTAACCTACTGAGCTGTTATAACAGCTAGTAGCGATCGAAGATGGACAACGTCTGAAAGCGCTCCAACGACTCCAAGATCATCTTACGAGGTATGACGGTTTGCCATATTAATAATATAAATCATACTAACCTCAGTGGTAATAATAATATGCATGTAGAAAAAAAATTACTTAAAGAGAATGAACAGAACACAAGTAAAAAGTGAAGTGAGAGATAATATCTTGTCATGGCAAACGAATGGCCCATGACAAAAAAATACAAACAATATTATACTTTTCTTCGTTAAGTCAAATATAATAGTTCTTAGCCTGTACATCTTTAGGTACTATCCTTGGTATGTTATCCTTTTCAGGGACTCTTTTCAAGACGCTAATCTTCAGATGTGATATAAAGTCGTAACAAACCTGTACGATTTCAGGTACTATCTTAAGCACGTTACTCTCTTGAGAAGATTAAGAGTGTACCGAGGCGTACAATTTCAGGTACTCTTTTCAAGACGCTAATCTTCAGATGTGATATAAAGTCGTAACAAACCTGTACGATTTCAGGTACTATCTTAAGCACGTTACTCTCTTGAGAAGATTAAGAGTGTACCGAGGCGTACAATTTCAGGTACTCTTTTCAAGACGCTAATCTTCAGATGTGATTTAAAGTCGTAACAAACCTGTACGATTTCAGGTACTTAGCATGTTATCATTCAGAAAAAAGATAAATGTTTTAAAACTTTTAGAAGTATTTAAAGAAAAACCTGTACTCAGGTACTCAGAAAGGGCGGAAAGTCATAATAAGTCCGTACTGTTTCAGGTACATACAGTACACCATCACTCGGGACGAATATAAAAAAATAACGATTCTGTTGATGTCAGGTATTCTTAACGACCCATGCACTAAATACACCTGTTTATGACAGTATTTAAATCCTTAGGAGTTAACATCCCTCAACAAAAAAAAAAAGAAAACAAAACATAAATTTCACTCGCCACTAACTACAAATGAAAAAGGCAATCTTCCCAACCAACGATAAAATAATTTAAATAAATTCATATTTCATTCCTTCAAGATCAACTCTTATACTCTTTGGGCGAGCTCCAAGTCTAACTCAACACAGCGCTCCAGTCTACCTTATAACTTTTCTACCCAACTGACAAAACAGAGAAAGTAATATTTTAACTTCCCTTTTTATACAAAAAAAAAAATATAAAACATTTACACAACATAAATATTATATTTATATGGCTATTTCAAAAAAAAAAGAAAAAATAAAGATATTTAATCTAGCACTTACACAAAAATAGTCCACCACAATAATAAAATAGAAGAAAAAGACAAAGATCTTTCAACCGTAACAAGCGGTCTTCGTCAGAGTCAAAAACCCAACTGAAACACTAGATGGAGAGAACATCTGGTGAGGAGTTGAGAAGAGTGGTAGGGAAGAGTGGTATTTTAAATGGGTGAAAGCGCAGGAAAGGACAAATGTCCAGACAGGGATGTTTGGAGAAACAAAGAGTGCAGTAAGAAAGAGTAAAAAACTAACCGCTAACTGTCAACCCTCTTAGAAGAGGCTATTGCCCTCGTAACGAAAGTATCAAGTTTGAAGAGACCGTTACTAGAGACGATTCAATAATATTTCTTAACTACATTGATTTTTCATAGGTAATAAATTTAGCTCCTGTCCAATCAATATGATGATTTTCATTGTTTATATGCAAGAATAAGGCGCTACTTTTCTCCTCTCTACTTACGTTGTATTGGTGTTGTTTTAACCCGTGTCTTTAAAGCTTTACTATTTTGACCAATATAAATTTTATCGCAATTTTTGCACGGAATTGTATAAATACATCCGGTCTCCGATTCCTGGGAGATTTTTTTATTAACATATTACCTACGTTATTACGATTAGAAAACACTATATTAAAATCAAGTTTTTTGTCTAGTCTTGGAAGGGGGTCCAATGTGATTCATGATAAGGCAAAATTATAGAATTTGACCATGAGCGGGGTACTGTTGAAGTATTAGAGAAGCACCCTTCAAAGCGAAATCGATATAAGGAGGAGGGGTATGTTAATGCTAGGGCAATTGACCTAATGTTGTTAATCTCATCATTGAGGCTTTACCACTCTTGAAATATATATATATATATATATAATATATATATATATCGAAAAAAAGATTTCACATAAACACGTGAAATAACAATCAATGATCAAACCACAAAAAGAAAATGGGAAAACAAGACTAAGATCTTTCAACCGTAACAAGCCGTCTTCGTCAGAGTCAAAAAACCAACTGACTCTGGTTTTTTGACTCTGACGAAGACCGCTTGTTACGGTTGAAAGATCTTAGTCTTATTTTCCCATTTTCTAATTGTGGTTTGATCATTGATATATATATATATATCAATAGATACCAAGATATATGGGTTTATATATATATAAACCCATATTTCTTCTTATATAAATCCAAATATATATAACAGATTCAATAATATATCGACCGTTTGATACAATAGGTGTGTTCTCTAATAGGGGTTCGGTCAATTTTCCAGGATAAAAAATTAAACTCTCGTTGCCAACGTTTCTGTTTTATTTAAAACCTTTTTCATAGGCAGAAGTAAGAATTTTTTAACTAAGAAAATGAAATTTACATTGTTGCTCCTTTAAATAATGTAAATTTCATTTTCTTAGTTAAAAAATTCTTACTTCTGCCTATGAAAAAGGTTTTAAATAAAACCGAAACGTTGGCAACGAGAGTTTAATTTTTTATCCTGGAAAATTGACCGAACCCCGATTAGAGAACACACCTAATCTTTCAAACGGTCGATATATTATTGAATCTGTTATATATATATAATATGGTAATGCTTACATATCAAGACAATGCACTTAAAACCAAAAAATAGTCGTTGTATGGAAGTAAAAAAAACTATAATGACTATTATAAAACAGATTTAATCTACATACCTGTTACAAAAATTTTTATTCCAACCTTCCGAGAGACCAAGACAGTTGAAGATACTGTAGTTCCTCCATTCAAACCCTGAAATAAATAATAGTGTTATTTATTTATGTAGTTACCTTATTCAAACAAGTTTTATTCCACTATTTAAAAGCCACAACAAACTTGGATATGACGAGTATAGATGAATTCTGAATTATATGCTGATCTATACGTACAGTTAAACTATAACAAAAATTTCCTTTTTTCGTAAATTTCGATATTTAACCAGTGTCATGTGTTTATTGAAACTCGACAGTTATACTAAAATAATAAATAAAAGAAAGTAACCATCAAAAACTAAGAATTTTAGAGGCTATATTAATCCAAAAAACTTAAGCCACTTCTAAATATTTAGGTCGAAAACGGTAGCCGTATTTTGAGGTTGCTTTAATTCACATCAAGGGCATCCAGAAACCCTTGCAGGTAGCGACTCAGGCCGAGAGGCCACTCACCCCACAGGATTAATGCCCACCTTTTCTTAAACTTAATGGAAAACAACCCCTTCTACCTTCTCCGTGTATATATAATAAACTAGATAATTACCTTAGATCTTATTCACGTCCTGATGATGAATGTTGATCATTCGAAACATGTCGACTACAGGAGATGTACTTTATTGTTTAGACAAAATAACGAGAGAGTTATTTAGAAAACTTGAGAATCTTGTTAAGAAACAGGTATCAGCTAAATTTGGTGTCATTTTCAATATTATATATATAAAAAAAAACAATTAAAAAAGATAGTACACAGATAGACACAGGAATAACTCACTTCTATATTTCGACCATCGTCATCATCAGGAGGCGAAGAGTCCCGCAGGAAAGCAGAGCGGCGACGCCTTCTGCGGGACTCTTCGCCTCCTGATGACGACGATGGTTGAAATATAGAAGTGAGTTATTCCTGTCTCTATCTGTGTACTATCTTTTTTAATTGGTTTTTATTTAAAAGTCCGTTGGACCGTTTCATTTAATATTATTATTATTATTATATATATATATATATAATATATATATATATATATATATATATATAAAGTAGAGAGTTTCGAATGAATTTTCGAAAAGTAATTAAACTCTATACGACACAAAGTTTACCTGGCTAAGAATGAAAGGCAAGTCTCTTATTGATGCCTTGACTGTTTTGGATGACTCTTCAGCAAGGAAATCAAACTCTTTCTTATTCAAGCCGACTTTAACTCTTCCATTGATTATGCCTATAGCAGCTGGTATGGCTCCCTGAAACAGAATTTATAACAAATTATTAACGAACCAGTAATATGCATAAGGTAAGAAAAAAAATTTTACTGACATGTGTTTATTTTTTGTTTAAAATACTAATATATTTGTTATGTTATTTCCATATTGCAGCAGTGGTGCAGTAAGTCTAATTTTTTTTGCCACCCGGGGCGGTGGTAAAATTTAAAACCATAAAAGTCTATAACTTCGCTGCTAGGTTGAATTTCCAATCTATTTAAAGCTTAGATTTTAAGTTAGACATACACAAATCTACTGTCAAAGTTTCAGCTCGCTATGTCTTAATTTCAGCTACCTCTTTATCTTAATGGTAGTTGAGTTTACTTGTGACAAAATTTTGCGGACAAACCGATGTCAGAAATTTTTCTAAGGGTAGAAAACTTGAAATAAGAGAGTTCCAAGCAATGTACAGACAAAACTTTTCTTATATTTATATAGATAATCCTCCTCAAGAAAAATGGGGGAAAAGTACAGAACTGTCAAAATAGTGGCCCGTTAGTCTCCTATCTGTAGCTATTGAACTATTAGAAAAATTACTGATTAACAAAGTATTATTTTGGCTGAATAAAAAATGAGCTGGGGGGCAGGTTAGCGTGCTCGCCTCTGAACTGCTGTGTCCAGGATTCAATACCCATTCTGGCCCTCGATTTATTCACGTGGAAGATGAATAAATCTGAGCACGTCGTCCCTCAGAGAGGACATTAAACCTGTTTTGATCGCTGTGCACCCTAACTTTCCAGCCATTTACACCATTAGATCAAATCAGGCCAACAATTTAACGTGTTGCCCTTTTTGTCACTTCGAAGTTTAGCCACCCAAAGTTGGGGGTGTCCGAGGTGGACCTCGCGGAGGCGGGCACCACGATTCTACGTCGCGCATTAGACCAATATAAACTACTCGCGCAGTTACGAGAGTAGTATACCTCGTATACCAGAGGGGGGCGAGAAAACAATAACACGACAGTTATACCCCCGGTATTAAGGTGGCTCATTTACCTCAATACCATGTTACGCCAGACCTGAGGTTGTAAACGTTCTCTTTTTTCTTCCCACATCATAGATGAACTGGAGATATGCCTTCGAATATTGTCCTTTAAACGATACTTCGTAGAGCTCGCTTACCTCTTTGCCAGTTATCATCTCAACTTTCATCCTTTCATACGTGTATCGAGAGCACTCCTCAATCACATGCTAAAGGATTTTCGAGACCTCGAGGACATTAAACCGTCGATTCCGAGCCTATTCGATGTCATGTAGTCCTTAAAGATCTTTATTCCAAACACACTTGAGTTAGGACTCTCAATGTAGTTTTCAGTCTTCTTTGTATGGCATCACGAAGGAGTCATCCTGTGTTTGTGTGTGTTCTCTTGTGGGACTGCCACTGCAACCTAACCTAACCTATAAGTTAAGTGTTTATATTACGCAAATATTAAATTAATGTTTTTTTTACTTTTATATATAATATGTATGTATGTATATAATATATTATGTATTATAATATTATGTATTTTATATATAATACATATTATATATAATACATACTTTTATATATAATGCATATATAAATTATATATATAATATTTATACATAATACAGTATATAATACATACTGTCATCGGCGAACACGCAAGCCACTGGCTACTCTGGCTCCATTTTTTTAAATTAACTTACAATTTTCTTTTCTATAACATTATTCAAGTAATAAATAATATATATTATAATGTCAGGTGCCTATCTCCACCGAAAATGGGTGAACAAACAAACAAACGAACTCACGAACCTTAGATAACTAACAACCAATATTGAATCACACAGTAAAACAGATAAACTTGGCAAATGAATGAATTAACAATTATTGTTTAATTTTTTAGAAACAACAATAAACACTGAATTAGATAAAAATATAAATTGTGAGAAAGCAGATACGAAACCTTCTATATATGAAAATTTAATTTTATGAAATGGTTTGCAATGTATTTTTTTTTTGTTTCATATTATAAAAATCTGAAGTGGCCTACACTCAACTTTACTATAAGTAAACTTAATATCAAACTTCTAGGGTATATAATATATAATGTCTCATTTAAGCAAAATATAATCGTCTAAATGGGAGATGTTTATTAGTATTTCATTCCTGAGGAAGTACAGATAGTGATTGATCCACTTCAATAGATAAGCCTTTTTTGTATGTCACGCAATTAATGGATATACAATCATTAGTATACTAATTACTATTAAGTATTACTATTAGTATTGCTATTACTACAGCAGTAATAACATTATGAAAAGCCAAAGTGAAAATTTGCTTATACGAAATAATTTCATACAAGAGAGAATGCATTTTGCTCCAATAGTCCATGGATCTCTTACATAGTTTATCCGACCTCCTTCTATATTTAATATTTAAGACAAATTTTCCCATTTAGAACTTGAAAATATTTTAAGTATTTTAAAGACATTACAAAGTTTTTGTCTGAAATATCATAAACATGTAAGAAAAAATGTCGTTTTGAGATAATTTCTAATTTAAGAAGTAGGATAATTTCACTTATTATTTTTAAACGTTTTTTTAAATTCTGAATAAAATCTACATTTTTGATCTTTTATCAATTTATTATACTGGAACTTTTATGGCATGCTAGAGTTTTTTAAAAACTCACTTTTCTTTCCCTTCGTCAAAAATCATAAAAAACCAATTTACTCTGAGTGAATGTTATTTTTTCTCACGTGCTGTACTCTGTTATAAGTTTGTTATAAATGTATATTGAGAAAAAATATGTTGGTATTAGCCACTTTTGCATTCTTAAATCAAGTTCAAAGCCGACTTCTCTGTATAATTTTAAATTTAAAAGCTGGAAGCTTGAAATTTTTAAAAATAATGGTATGTACTATTAGACTAGAACAGTAAAAAAACTGGAAATTAGACAGAAACATAGAAGCCCTTCTATAGGACGAAAAAGTTCATTCCAAAAACTTCAATATTACCTAATAATAATGTTATTCATAAACGTAAAAAAATCAGCATCTGATATTAAGCTTTGTGGAATGGTGCAACATATAGATTGATAGATTGAGAACATTTTGTTAGACAAACCCATCATACCATAAAAAGAATCAGAAATTATATGTTTCATATGCTCTATTGTCGTTGATTTTTTACATATAAGAATGTTATTCTTCTTACATCGCATATAAGTCGTTAAATCAACTAAAAAAATTTCATTATACCTCTAAACATTATATTATTTCAGTGAATTCACTGAAAAAAATTCTAAGTCAATGTAAACAATGTAAAAAATATAAAAAATTCGACAAGTATCGCAGGTAATCCCTTAGTCTAGGATAAACAAACAGTTTTTATAGCTTTATTGGTCTTTGCCGTAATTGAAATTTCATGAATTTTTTTTTAATGAATTGCTAATTTTTGCTCCCCCGCTCCCCTCCCTCACTGATAATCTGTTAATATTCAAAACTCCAGAATGTCCTGAAAATATTTACTTTCAAGGAATTTCAATCAAGGATCTAATGCTAGACTGCTGTTATTAGTCCCAGACTTACATCTTATTACAATACTCGTATACATATATATATATATATATATATATATATATATATTATAGTCGTCATTAAAAAAAAACCAAAGATTATTCAAAACAAAAACGTATAACTCGAATCATAAAAAAAAATAGTTAAATTAAATTAACTGGAAATAAATGTAAATTCAAATAAATGTAATAGATTTTCAACCCCAATAAAAAAACTAGTTTTGAATCATTTAAAACAAATTTATTTTTAATTTGTAGATATAACAGTTGAAAATCCGTTTAAAACAGTATTACACAAATAAAACATAAAAACAATTACAAACTTCAAAACTCATTTTGGTGTGAAATTTCAGATTTTTATAATTTTTCTTTATTTTCTATTTTTACCCCCTCAAAATCCCCCCCCCCCCCTCTTGCTATGCCATTGTTGTAAAGTAGGTAGAAACGAAGTTACTTTGATGGTTATTTTCTAAGAAGGCCTTTTTTAGTGGTGAAAGTTAAAATGAAAGCCGGTATTAATTTAAAGACATATATTTTAAATTAATGGTAAAAAATGTTAAGAAGATTTATAAAAAAAAAACAAAACAAACTAAAAAAAAAACTACACATATTATTTTGTATTATAAACAAAACTTTTATTTGGTGGTAACAGCTGTTTATTGTTACCTTCGTTCAATCGTTTGGGTTTCTAAACAATTATAAACTCAGATTAGATGAGAGCACTGTTTTCGACTTTCAAAGAATTAGGGAGTATAAAACTTACTGTCAGGCGTCGTACACTTATGGGAAATATAGAAGACTAGGTTAGCTCAATAGTTAACGTACATCGCCTCTGTACTAGTAGGTCCAGGGTTCGCTACCCACCTGGCCCGCAATTTATTCACATGGCAGGTGAATAAATCTCAACACGTCGTCCCTCAGAGAGGACGTTAAACCGTTGGTCCCTTAGCCTGGGACGTTGTCAGGTACTCGTTAAAAATCCCTACTCTAAAAGCACTAGAGTTAGGAAAAAATTTAAGACTCTCAATGTAGAATTAATAGGTAATGCACCAAATAATAAATGAGTCACATTTTCAGTGCTTTGAATATCACTAAAGGATGAAAGCCCTATACATGTGGGCGATGGTATTCAATCAGCAGTATTATCCTCTCTTATCTCTCCTGAAGACGGTTCAAACCGAAAAATAGAGACTATAAGTGTGTGTTGTTTAATTTCTCTATGTTTCTTTATCTACATTGAACTTTATATATATATATATATATATATAGTAGGTGTATAATGTAATCGGGATTCGGTCAATTTTCCAGGATCAAAATCAAACTCTCAATGCCGACGTTTCGGTTTTATTTAAAACCTTTTTCATAGGCAGAAGTCAGAATTTTTGAATTAGAAAAATGATGAAATTTACATTATACAAAATGAAGTAACAATAGATAGTTAGTGAACTAACATCTTAACTGGTCAAAAACTTGGACCAGACCAAGGTTTTCGGTTTTAAATAAAACCGAAACGTCGGCATTGAGAGTTTGATTTTGATCCTGGAAAATTGACCGAATCCCGATTACATTATACACCTATTCTATCCAACGGTTGATATATTATTGAATTCTATATATATATATATATATATATATATATATTAGTAAACAGGAAAACGATCCAAAAGGACAATAAACGTTTCACGATGAATCACAAACACAGAGCTAAGGAACAGATTTACCGTCTCTAATTTTCGGTTGAACCGTCATCAGGAGAGTTGAGAAAGGAACATCAAGCGCACAATGTGAAGCGACGGTAGGAGACCAACCGTCAACGTCTCCAACCGTCACTTCACAAGTGCGCTTGGTGTTCCTTTCTCAACTCTCCTGATGACGGTTCAACCGAAAATTAGAGACAGTAAATCTGTTCCTTAGCTCTGTGTTTGTGATTCATCGTGAAACATATATATATATGAAAATACAAATAGTGTATCAACCGTTTGATAGAATAGGTGTATTTAATCGGGATTCGGTCAATCCATTTTCGTAATGTTTATATGTTAGATTTTGATATGAGATTTCTTTTTATCCTCTGTTTCTAGGCATATGAAGAAGGTTTTAAATTAAAACTGAAACGTTGGCAATGAGAGTTTGATTTTTGAACCTAGAAAATTCACCCGAATCTTGATTAAACAATACACCTATTATATCTATATGGTTAACATGGTACACCTAAAAACATAAGAGTTTATGAACAAATATATAAACACAAAAACACAAGACAGTTTATCCAAATTAAAACAAAAAATCTTTTATAATTGGATATTAGTTGTGAAAGGTAAAGAAGAGAAATAAATGTCACCTTGGAAAAAATATTTAATTGGATCTTACATTATTTAACAGGTTTTTCATATAAAAACTTATCATCCAATGCATCAATAATGTTGATGTGAATGTAAACATGTTGCTGAGAACTTCAATAATACAGTCAGCACCTACATATAAAACAGTCAATACATATATAAACTAAGAAAAGAATATTCAGGTAAGTATTATGTCTGCACACAAAAGAGTTTATTCTAAAAAACTAACAACGCGTTTCGAACACTAGATGTTCTTCTTCAGGTTACATCTGCCCTGCTGGGGTGGTGAGACCAAGCAAGGACAAAGGGATTAACCTCTCAACCTAAGTGATCTGCCTGGCTACATCACAAAGTGTACTACCTGCCTTTCAATTGAGAATTGATCTCTATACTTGACTAAACTTCAAGATTAAATAGATTAAAGGCTATCCAATCTAATCACTAAACCGATCCAGTGTCCTTGGAGGAATCTGAAGTGTTCCTGCTAAGCCATCAGCCATCAAATTTTCTGTCACTTCAAGTTCTAAGTGACTTAATATAGTACTATAAGTTATTGTTGTTTCTTGTTATTGTAATTGTAATCGTTATTTGTACTGAGTACCAAGACCAACATCAACTAGGTTCCAAGTTGATTCAACTAGAGGTACTTTTTTTTCCATATATATTTGATAAAATAGACTTTATACGGACTGACGATGACAACATTCGAAGAAGCACTTAAAATAATGGTCTCCCAGCTGATGGAGTGGAGGGCTCAGAGGCTGGACATTCTCCCCGCCTTGGCTCGGGAGATGGCCAGCCTAGAGCCCACTAGACTATCTCCACCTCAGCTCCGTCTAAGCCTGCCCCAAGACTGACTTCCTCAAACACATCCAAAAGCCATCCCTCTCCCGTTCACTCCAAGCCTCCTCGACCCACCACCCGGTCCTCCAGCAAAACAAAGCACAGTATACCCATCACCCACAATCCCTTCTCTCCTTTAGAAGACTTACCTGATAACCCCGTCGACAACACCCGTCCGGGCGCCAATCCCACTCATAACCAAACTGCTATCCCAACGACCGAAACTAGAGACAGAGATAGTCCTTCCATGAACTCTACCTCATCTTCCCCTCCTTCCATCATGATTAAAACCATGTCCTCCTACCAGAAGTTTAGAGAATCTGTGCCACAAGACCTCCTTGACGCATGACCGTGACTTCTGGTGGGCAGTCAATCAGAATTCAGGCCAAGACACCCTCCACATACAGGAATATAACGCGGACTCTTAAGACAATGGACATCGAGTTTCACTCGTTTAGGCCACCATGGGAGCCGAAGACTTTATAATACATAATAAAATACTTACCGACAGACCCGACTGACCTAGAAAATGACTTACTGACGCAGGGATTTAAGACACGAGCCAGGCAACTAATTTCTAGACGACCAAGATTCACCAGTGAATGTGTCCCTAGACCGCTCCCAGTCTTTGAGATTTCCGTTGAATCAGATCCTAATACAAAAATATTCACCACGGTTACCAGTTGCCTGGGCATCGCAGTCACGGTTGAGGAGTCTCGGAGAAGACCAGGGCCTGCCCAGTGTTTCAGGTGTCAACGCCTGGGACATACTCAGACATGGTGTAGAGAGGCTCCTCGCTGTGTTCGTTGCCCGGGTAGCCACCACTACTCCTCTTGTCCCACTCCTAAACAGACACAACCAGTGTGTCTCAACTCTAAAGGAGCCCATCCTGCGAACTACCGGGGCTGCCCGGTATTTAGCAAACCATCTACTGTTTCATCTACCTCTGTTCCAACCTCATCTCCCAGCTTCATCCCAGCAACACCCCCACCGCCACTGACTGACTCCTACAGAGACAAACTGATTAAGGACAAACGTAACCCTGTAGAAAGCAGTCCAACTCTTGACCTTGACGCATACATCCTCAGGTTCCTGAGACATACAGGGATACTGGATGTCATAAAGGAAAAGATCACTGATTCTTTAAACACAAACATTCCCCACACGACGGACGAACAAACTGACAACGGAAACTCTCTTAACAGACATCATGGCAGTGCCAAAATCTAATATTCCCCCCGACTCACTATCATACATTGTGTTCAACCCAGGTGGTGTCCAGAGAGGGAAGGCTGAACTGGCTCACTTGCTGGGTACTCTCAAACCCGATTTAGTTTTAATATCCGAGACTTTCCTGAAACCTAACATACGTTTTTCCATCCCGGGGTACAAAGTAGAAAGGACTGACAGACCCACATTTGGTGGGGGCACGGCAGTACTAATTCGTCATGATATACCCTATGCCAGAATTATGAGCGACTGGGCTCCTCTTGAACACACCACTGTCAAGATCTTTTTTCCCAATTCCAACATCCCTCTGCTCATCTCAGCAGTGTATAAGCCTCCCCATACTCCTTTAAATGTCAACGACCTCCAACAGTTACTGCATTCTGGAACCCCCTCCATTATTGGGGGGTTCTACCTTAATGCCAAAAATGCTCCCTGGGGGTGCGTCAGAGACAATCATTCAGGTTCTACTCTGCTAGACTATATCACCAGTTCGAATCATCTTCCCAGGCAGTGATGATGATAGTTAATCATCAGCAGTGATGATTAACAGTGCACAACTGCTGGAGTGTTCACTTGTGAACACAATTTTTGTTCACAATTTTTTTTTAAGTGGAAATTACTGTTCCCGGACCAGTAAGAACTGCATGCAAATCTTACTGGTCCGGAACTGCTAACTACGACGTGCACTGTCATGCATGGAACTCTTCTTTGGTCTTTGGTTGGATGCAAAAAAAAATTCTCTACTTCGTCAGCCTTCTTAGTGCAGACGAAGACCCTTCACACATTACAACCTGGCATATTATTAGACATTTAAAAAAAGGGCCCAATCAATCTAATGCAACTATCCCTCTAAGGGAAGATAGTCTGCCCCTTGTAGATGACAACAGGAAGGCCCTAATATTTAACAAATATCTGTCTCACTTATACCGACCCCACCTATCCTCTCATATCCCCTTCGTATCAACTGCCATCAGTGACACACTCCCTTATTTTTCTCTCCCGGAGAAATTACACAGGTCATTGCATCCCTTAAAATCAAATCAGCCCCCTTACTACTCCCTTATTGTTATGCTCCTACAACACCTACCCACATCCCTCGACCTACCTCTGGAAGACCCGATATTTTGAATGTCTCTCTCTCTCCTGTAATGTCAATCATGTTGTGACTTCCGAGGTCTTAAACTGCCTTGATTCAACACACCTTCTAGTTCTATTCTGTCTCCACAAATTCAAAATAAACTATAGACCAGGTATTATTCATCGAAAAACCAATTGGCAATTGTTTCATTCCCTAACCTCTCTGAACTGTCCCTTTCCCACAAACCTTTTGACTTCTACAAGCATTGACAAATTCATTGAACTCTTTACATCCCATCTATTATCCTCATTCCAAAAAGCCTCCACCGATAAGACCTCTTCCTCTTACACCAATCCCCTCCCACCTTATATCCTCCAAAAAATAAAGGAGAAGAACAGATTGAGGAAGTAGTTTCAGGCCACTAGAGACCCAGGAACTCGCAGGATGATGAACAAAGCGCAGTGGGAGATTCGATCTCTTATCAGGACGCACAATGCCAAACACTGGACTAGCCTTCTTAGTGCAGACGAAGACCCTTCACACATTACAGCCTGGCGTATTATAAGACATTTAAAAAAAGGGCCCAATCAGTCTAACGCAACTCTACCTCTGAGGGAGGACAATCTGCCTCTCATAGATGATAACAGGAAGGCCCTAATATTTCACAAATATCTGTCCCACTTATACCGCCCCCACCCATCCTCTCCTATCCCCTTCGTATCAACTGCCATCAGTGACACACACCCTAATACTCCCTTATTCTTCTCTCCCGCAGAAATCACACAGGTCATTGCATCCCTTAAAATCAAATCAGCCCCCGGTCACGATGGCATTAGTAATAAATTAATATCTAAACTCCCTCCTAAAGTCATAGCAGCCTTGACTGCATGGTATAACTCTTGCCTTCGACTGCAGTACTTTCCTGTAGCCTGGAAGAAAGCGAGAATTATAATGATACAAAAGCCCCACAAATCAGGTCATTCCCCTCGGGATTACAGACCAATTAGCCTATTACCTTGCCTTGGCAAAATCTATGAGAGGTTGATTTTATCAAAAATAAAACCAAGTCTGCCCTTCCAACCAGAGGCTTCAGAAGCCAGCACGGTACGACTCTGCAACTGCGAAGACTGGTCCAGTTCATTAAACAGGGTATTTCACCAGATAGACATGTTCCCAACAGAAAAACAGTGTCTGTGTTCCTGGATCTGGAGCAAGCTTTCGACTCGGTCTGGCATAGGGGACTATTGCACAAACTAAGATGTTTTGGTCTACCTAGATGGTTCGTGAAGACAACTAGGTCTTTCCTTTCTGGACGCCAATTCTTTGTCTCGACTAACAATAGACTTTCCCCAACAGGACATATCTATAGGGGTGTTCCCCAAGGTAGCGTTCTTGGCCCTATTCTCTACAACCTCTATACCTTTGAATTTCCCAAACCCCCTCCTATAATAAATCCTAACTCACCCGACCGCATTGAAACGTTTCTGGGTTTCTTTGTCCAAGACACTGCAGTGGCCTATAGATGCTCTAATGTGGGTTAAGCAACCAGAAAACTACAAAATTCCTTGATGGGCCACTGCACTGGTTCACAACCTGCAAATTAACTCTAAACCCGGCAAAGAGTGCCCACATCCGTTTCTGTAAAGGTATACCTCCTGTCTCCTCTTCCACCTCCTGTCTTCATTGGAGATCGAGCCATACCATATGAAACACAGGTAAAATATCTTGGTCTCATATTAGACTCCAGATTGACATTCAGGCAACATCTCCGAAGCAAATCTAAGCTGGGGATATTCCTAATGTGCAATCTTTATTCCATCTTCAAATCAAGTAGTACTCCACAGACAGTGAAGGACCTGATCTATAAGGCAGTAATTCGTTCGACTATGACATATGGATGCTCAGTCTGGTTTGGAGCGGCGCCCACGAACAAGAACTGCATCCAAGTTGTACACAATAAATGTGCCCGCCTTATAGCTAGGGCTCCATGGTATGCTAGAAATGTCGATATTCAGCATGATTTAAGTTGGGAATCGTTTGCTACATTAGTCGATTTGCTAACAATGAAGACAAAAAACTGCCCACCCACCCAAATCTCCTTGTTCGGGATCTGAATCCATCAAACAACCCTTCCCAATCCCATGACTCCTAATAGTTCCCTTCCTGAACTAAATATGACGACCTAATGACTTATAAATAATATAGTACCTCAGATAATGCAAAACTGCAAGACCATACGACCACGAATACGACTCCTTTCCCTGACAGACTAACGTCCCCAGTATTGACAATGCCTACTGACCAAAGCAAAAAAGGCAGGATGATAATTTAGCAGTAGTGGGCCTCTGGTGCGGAACTGCTAATTACGATGTGCACTGTCGTGTATGGAACTCCTCGTTGGTCGTTGGTTGGACGCAAGGACCTTGATTGGTCTCACCCACTGAATAACTACCCCAGCAGAGCAGATGTAACCTGAAGAAGAACATCAAGTGTTCAAAACGCGTTGTTAGTTTTTTATAAAAAACTTTTTTTCGTGTAGAGACATAATACTTTCCCCAATACGAGTAAATACCACATTATAATACATTGCACAATTAATAAATTAAAAAAAAAAAGCCCTTCAGCTTTTTATACCATAAATATTTGACAATTAAACAACTGGTTTTCTGTACACAAGTTAACAAAAAGGTATGATTGTGTTTCCATATCTTGGCATCTCGTAAATCCTCCAGATTTGTATATCATACAGATGAACTCTTTTAGTAGTTACCTGATTGAATCATACAACTGGTCTCAATTAAAAATAAGCACCTGAAAGAAATTTGTAAATATATAATTTATAATTAAAGCAAGTTAAATATAAAGTTTAATTAAAGTATTATCAAGAAGGTTAAATTTCATTAAAAAGAAATCTAGAGTGTTTTAAGGTCAACTTTTACTATAAAGAAATGTAAAAAAATTTCATTTACCCATTCATTTTATTTTGTTGATCACTATTTCGTTAATTACAACAGCTCATGCATATTGTTAGTAGGGCTACCATCCCTGTGGATTTTCCACAAATCTTAGAATTTCTATCCTGAGCTTGGGATCTTGGGATATGCCTCAGTAATTTAACGAAATCTTAGGATTTCTATCCTGAGCTTGGGATCTTGAGATATGCCTCAGTAATTTGACGAAATCTTAGGATTTCTATCCTGAGCTTGGGATCTTGAGATATGCCTCAGTAATTTGACGAAATCTTAGGATTTCTATCCTGAGCTTGGGATCTTGAGATATGCCTCAGTAATTTGACGAAATCTTAGGATTTCTATCCTGAGCTTGGGATCTTGAGATATGCCTCAGTAATTTGACGAAATCTTAGGATTTCTATCCTGAGCTTGGGATCTTGAGATATGCCTCAGTAATTTGACGAAATCTTAGGATTTCTATCCTGAGCTTGGGATCTTGAGATATGCCTCAGTAATTTGACGAAATCTTAGGATTTCTATCCTGAGCTTGGATAATCTTCAGTAATTTGACGAAATCTTAGGATTTTTGAATGGTAGCTGTTTATTAGCTACTTTTATATAATTTCTACTTTATTATAGCACTACCATGAATTGTCTGTACTTTCTGTCTAAAGAATAGTTAAATTTATTAACAAATATACAAGATTATTGCTTCATCTTCCTAACTCATCTTATGCTCATATTAAACATGTTCACTTTGCATTTAGTCAATGATATATTTGTTTTTCAAAAACAATCATCAATATTTTGACGTTTGAATTCTGTAAATTTTCAAAAACTTCTATAAATATGTAGAGACAATGATCAAACGACAATATGAAATGGGAAAACAAGACTAAGATCTTTCAACCGTAACAAGCGGTTTTCGTCAAGAGTCAAAAACCCAACTGAGACTATCTGAGGAAGTTGATTGACGAAGACCGCTTGTTATGGTTGAAAGATCTTAGTCTTGCTTTCCCATTTCATATTGTGGTTTAATCATTGATTGTTATTTCACGTGTTTATGTGAAATCTTTTTATATATAAAGTAGGACATAAATATCTTATATTATTCGATTAATTGAATCAAGACAAATATACAAAAGAACTTAATAGGAAAAGAACAGAACCTTGCAAAGCAGTGCATAGCAAAGAAGACACAAGATTTTCATTTAGAATTGAAAATGCTGAACCATGGGAGATCCCAGTCTAATTAGCTATCATATCAGTAGTAATCCGACGGTACTTCATCCAGTAGATCATGCACCATAGCCACAGTTCTTTCATTTGTTGCAGTCGATGGTCGTCCATTTCTTAGGTTGTCTTTGAGGTCGCCCACAATCATCCTTAAATCGCTTTATCCAATCATAAACAACTGATTTAGATAGAGAAACATCTCCATAAGCTTGTTTCAAAGATTCAATAATTTTTTCTGACTTCCAATCCAGCTTGGTCAAGAACTTGATGCTAGATTTGATCTCAAAATTTTGATTTTCCATACACTCAATAGGTTACTTTTCTGAAGCAGATGTTAACACCACGGTAGCAATTGGATGACTGAGGTAATTAGTCTATATGAGTCACTACATCACAGAGAATTGTTTACCAGGTAATATGGTTGTTTCATTCCTGTATAAATACATCATTCAACAATTTCCTTGAAAATTGTTGACTTACCTTCATATATTTTATTATAAAGGGACACTTATTTTGGCAAGATTAGGAAAGGGTCCTTCTCTTACATAATAAACATTAACTACTTAGTAAACAAGGTTGTTCGTACACTGAGGTTCTGCTACAAAAATGTCTGTTATCAATCCTCAAAGGACGGCACTTTTGTTAATCATAAACAAAGGTGTCGTCCTTTGATTAAAAATGTAATCACAGTTATAATAAAATGACAGTATCACAGAAGCAACAAATATACTGTATTAATAATTAAATGTATCATCATTTCTTTTTCCAAATTGGAAAAACTAACATACATACAAACTTTGTATACATTAAAATTACCTATATCTTTCATTTATGAATGTAAATAAGTTAGCACTTAACAAAATCCCAAGCTAAAAACAAACTAAAACTTTTGGTAAGTGTTTCGAATATCAGATATGAAATTTTTCTATTGTTTCAATGCCATTATTTAAAATTTAAATGATTCCATATAACAACCATTGAAGAAATAAAACTATAGCAACTCAACGGACGAATACAATTAACAATATACTTAAGATGTACATGAACTTGTAAAAATCTGTTGCTAGAAAATTGATGTATGGGATGGTATTTTCTTTTTGCAATACTTTGAAGCTGGATTCATTATTTTTCATGTTAACTAAATCTTCATTATTACATCTTTAGAAAATGAAGAACAATTAATAATAGTGAAGCTCTCATCTAATAGACCTTGTTCAGTACTACTTCAGGAAAAAAAATTAATATTTTATGGAGTACTATCAATTGGTAATTTCCCCAGTCATATTTTCCTTGTATAGTGCTACACAATACGCTTAATTGTTATTCCTGTAAGGGAAGTATTATTAAAAATATTTAAATAAAATGCGTAAGTATAACAGCATATAGAATTAATTTACATTCCTTAGAAAATTTATTGTATTATTAGTTAAGACAAAAAGTAAAGCAATTATAAACATTACATTTCACCACATATGTTCATCCAATACTACGTATACTTCAATCTCCCTTAAAGAATTACACGGGCTCCAAGAGATACCAGGGTTTCACTGTTCAAAATCATCACATCTTCATCGAATAACCTAAAAATATCATTAGGTATTAACAAAAATAATAAACTTTCCTTCTCATTTGAAGCCCTTTAATATGGCTAAAGTAATAATTAGTTAATAAACTTACCTTCCTTAAAGTTTTATAAATAACATGATGACTTCGAAGTGGTCAAAAAAAGAGATATAGAGAGGGTGGGTTTGGAATATAATTGATATTTGACTACCGAATAATTTTAAAGGGAAGTGACTAAATCCTCCTAAATATATATATTGTGAGATAAATCAATGTGAAATACATAATAAAAATAGTCAACCTAATTCAAACTTATAATTATTTACATTTTTAATATGAAACAAAGGTAGCCATCACCAGTAATAAATTTGGAAAATTAATAGTATTCACTCAGGATAAACTAAGTATATAACTTTAAATAGCAATAAATTTACCTCTTTCCTGATTATTTCTTCCATTTCCATTGCAGTTTCTAAATTATGAGGATACGGCATGCCGTGTGTGATTATAGCTGTTTCCAAAGCAACAATAGGCTTCTTTTGAACCAAACCATCACTTATCTCTTTTGAAACTTGAATCAATGATGACAGTTGTCTAGTGTTTAATCGAGAAAACCCATTACACTTGAATAAGGCAGAAATCATTGTAATGAAGCCGCCGATGGAACCACTTAAAACAGGAGGTAATACTAATTTTTAAACCTCCAGGTTTGTTAGACCCTCCTTGATAAAGGACATTACTCTCCAAAATATTCTAAGCTATTATTGGAACATCATTATACGTATGGTTGTATAATGGTTAATTTATTTGCTAATGAAAATAATCTTATAACCTTATTGAATAACTAATTTCAAATTTCATGTAAAATACTTCTTTAATAAATACTTTCAATTTATTCAATTCAATTGTCAGAGTTCATGTTAAAATTATATTAAAATAGTTCGTTAACAAATAAGATAGAACATAATATTTCTTTATCTTAAAAATGTAATATTACTACGTTTGTTAACGTTAGTTAAAATACGTTAGTTAAAATTATAAATAACCATGAAGAGTGCATTATTTGGAACACTATAATTCTAAAGATATATGTTTGTTAATTCTCTCCCTAGTTATTCCAATTATTAGTCCTTTAATAATATAATAACCTTGCATTACAAATAAGTTTCTAATTTCAACCATTTCCAGTGAGTGCATGTTTAAAGGCAAAAATGTCGAAGTAAGTTTCTGTTTCTCTTGAACACAGATTTCATTGGACATAGTAATAAACTACATGGAGATAGATATATGCTATAAACGACATTTAAATTTAAATCTGGACTCGTAATGAATTCTCTCAGAAAGACGAATATGTATATTATGGAATTGTGAATTCTCTCAGAAAGACAAATATGTATACTATGGAATTGTATATTTTACTAGAGTTGTGCTAATAATATGTAGCACTAACAATATTACCATGTTACATTAGTATTATTATAGTCGAAAAGATATTTCATTTTAGTTTACTGAGTTTTAGACTAGTAAATACTACGTGAGACTAATAAATGATCAAGAGTTTAAACTAGAGTTCCAATGAAAATGAAAAACTAAATTTCAACGCAATTAATCAACTTTTCTTTAACTCATATTTAAGCCGCTTAAAATGCTGAAAATTCCATTTAATGATGTTATCAAGAATATAGTGGTATTTGTTCAACAACCAATATATAAAACATATTTAGTTAAACAAAGAAGTCACAAAATGCAAATGACTATAATTAAATAAATCACAATGATAAAACATTTCTATTGAATTTTTCGTGATATTTTAATATTTAGTTATATTGAGACAAACTGAATATATCGATTTATATATCGTAAGCTCGACAGCGGTGTGTTATCAGTTTATCAATTACACAGACATCTGTGTTGTGTTCTTTCGTACTGTAGTAAGTTTTAAAAAATTGTTTCATTGATGATGTCAGAATCTGAAGACCGTTTACGATTTCAAGTTGAGCTTGAATTCGTACAATGCTTGGGTAATCCAAATTATCTTAATTTTTTAGCTCAAAGAGGTTATTTCAAAGATCCAAATTTTTTGAACTATTTGAAATATCTACTCTATTGGAAGGAACCGCAATATGCACATTATTTGAAATATCCAATGTGTCTGTATTTCTTAGATCAGCTACAATATGAGCATTTCAGAAGGGAACTTGCAAATGCACAGTGTGCTAAATTTATTGACGATCAGCAGGTGCTATTATGGCAACACTATACCAGAAGGAGAACTAAATTACTTCAAGAAGCTGCAGAGGCTGTTGCAAATGCACATACAATTAATAGGCCATCCCAACAAAACGGACAAGTAAATCCAACTCAAAATTCTACTGTCAACTGACCTTGTTTTTCCATTACTTTTTGTATATAAACTTGATGATTTATAATTATTTGTACAAATATTGTATGTAAATTGTTTTATTTAAAACTGATTACTTTTAGAATTATTGTAAGTTAGGATGAATTATTGTTGTAGTTGTTTATATCTAGGTGTCTATTGATACTATTCTCATAGCAAATGACTTATCAAAAAAAAAACTCTTACTCCAAAATCATTGTAATATTCATATGGTAAAGAAGTGTATTGTAAAGCCTATTTGATCTCACATTTACAAGTTTACTCTTATAAATTAGAGTTCCTTTTTTAAAAAAGATATTTTATTATAAATTACTTAAGGTATTTAAATTAACAATATAATAAATAGTTATTACAAAACATATTACGTTGTATTTATGCTTATCCTGTTACCTTTTACTTCCTAAAGTTTGGTTAATGTTATAAGTTAAATTTTAGATTTTTGCTCAGAATTCTATAAGATGAAACTTAAAAAACTATAGTTATTATTATCATTGTGATAAGAAACCGTGGTACTTACTGGTTAACGGGAAGCCACTCATTCAAAGACTTTTATTAAATCAAATTACCTTATTATATAAAATAATAATAAGGTGAATTTATAAATAACAAAATATTACTTTTGTTACTTATATTTTGCTTTTTTGTTTCTTAAAACCTCCCGTTAACGGATAAGAAACACCGCTAAATTTCAAATTATTATCCTTCAAATGTTGAAGTTTCCAAATTCTACAAACAACATTCACATATTCTCTAATTGATTGTTTCTTGTTTCTGTATTTTATATTTGAGAAAAGAAAAGGAATTTAAAACTATCGATTGCTTGCTTTTAGAATAAGTTAAGGTTATATAGGGAATTACTGTTTTGATTATTTTTGATTTCATTCACACTTTAAAATATAAACTCACTCTTTTTGAAACTTCTTCTTCAAATATGTTTATAATTTGGTAAAAGTTCTCCAAAATAATCAAAAGAAGCAAACATACAGTAGGTTTACATAGTTACAGGCTCAAATTTTGGGTTTAACTGTGATACAGTTAGTATTATTTTATAGCTGCTTGTAATCTCTGAGAAATGTTTTACAGGTTTGTAACAATTTCCGATTTGAAGATGAGAAGGTTATATTGGGAGATTTCAAAAACTACGTCTCCATGCAAAAAAAAAACAACACGTTTCGAACATTTAGTGTACTTCTTCAGGTTACATCTAAAAAATATATATATCAGTGAGCTTTAACATCGGAGTGAATTATTTGAAACTGAATACAATATATAAATGTTGAATTACACTATTGAGGTTTTTAACAAAGTTATTAGTATGAAAGATGACTTAATTAATCCTGAACCTTAATTAAACATGACAACATACTGAAAAATGAACCAATTTATAAGTAATAAAAAATTTTAATTACCAAAAATCTTTGTTACTTATGAATTGGATCATGTTTCAGTATGTTTTCATGTTTTATTAAGGTTCATGATTAATTAAGTCATCTTTCATACTAATTCCCTTGTTAAAAACCTCAATAAGGTAATTCAAAATTCATATTGTAATTAATTTCAAATAATTCCCTCTGATATTCTTAAAGCTCACAGATGTTTTTTACTTTACTATAAGTTAAGTATAGTAATCGTGAAAAAATTCGATCTCGAGATTTTGACGGAATTATATGCCTTGAGGTCCCAAAAGTCGTTTTATGAAGTTTTTTCGATGATGCCTGTGTGTGTGTTTGGGTGAGTGTGTTAGCATTGCTTGTTACCACGCTACGGTCCAGAATCTTTGATGGATCAAGTTGTTTTTATATGTAAACCTGAAAAAGAGTTTAAAACAATAATCAACGAACAAATCAAGCAGCAGACAGACATAATATTTAAGCCAATAAAAAACATGACAAGACGGACAGGGCAGAGACGACTTAAAGTTTAAAAGACAAAAAACAGATTGAACAAAATAAAATAAAACTTTTATATAGGAAATTTAGGCATATATTGGCACCATTGAGTTAAAATAGGTATTTATATCCGTGATTTTGGAAGGTTACATTAGTCCCATTGATGATGCAGCCATTGCGAAACCGGTCGATGCTCCAAAATGAAAATAATTGGTCAAAAGCTGCCAACTTTGTAGAGGCGGTTCTCCGTCATAAGAAGAACGAAAGTGGTGTGAGGCAAGGGCAATGATTATTCATAGGTGAACGAATGGGGACAAGAAGGTGAATCCTACTCAGGAGGACTAAGGCACCGGCATGAAGTAATGTGCAAACAGTTTCCGTGTCGGGTATTGCCAGGAAATAGGATGTGGTTTTTTAGTGGGTCGGGACCCCAACCCCAAATACCCTAAGCAAGACGTCTTGCTAATGAACAGATTTTTCCACATCCTAAGACGAAAAAAAAAAATTGCGAAACCGGTCGGGCGACTTCACCAGCGATAGACGAGGCATGACGGTTAATAATAATATCTTATTTACTAACCTCTGTGGCACTAACAATATGCATGTATTTAAATTATTAATTGCATATACCAAATCGTGTTCACAAACTTTTGGATACATGTAGATATCATTGAAGAAAGTTCAAAAATGTACATCATGCAATCTCAAAATGTCAAAATTTGTCAAAGTTCCAAAACAGAATGTTTTTACTACTATACTTTACTTGTAGTAAAGTAAAAATAAACACTAAGGAGTAACCATTTCTGCTATTTGTTTACTGTTATCAAAATATATTTTTTTTTTGTATTCTTTTGGTTACTTCGACTGTAAGTTTATGTATTTAGAAGTAATTATGATTCAGGTTTTGTCCTTTAAGTATTTTATTAATCAAATTACATATAAGTAATTTATTACTTACAATTTTCAATAGGAGTGAACTATTTTTTACAATTATAATAAATGAACTGTTTAAAAATTATAATTACTCTAAATAATTTATATTTTAAAAATATTTATTTTGAAAAAAACAATTCAAAAGGAAAGCACTAGGGTGTAGTCTATAACTGGGAACAGGCTGTACTTCAGTCCGACTCACATTACTGAACAAAATATTTTACTTGTTGAAGGTTACTTGTCTGTATTTGTTCCACTTATTTAAAAACGATAAATTAAACAGGTAAAAATAAATATAAAAATTAAGTTTTATATTTTATTAGCAAAATAAATAAAAAAAAAGCATATAAATTACTTTATTTCTCATATAAATTAGTTTATTTCTTTACAGGTCATAAAATTAGTAAAACTATACAGGCTAAAATTTACATAGTGTTCAAGCGTTTACAGCTATAGCCAGCCATGTTTCTATTGGATTATCAAAGTTAAGAAAACACTGGTTGTGGCTAAGACTTGGATAGGTGACACCATTTACTGTTCATGGTAATATATGGGTTTCAACCATGGTTAATGGGCATCAAATCAGCAATGAAACCAGAATCCCCCTCCACACAAATGGTGTTATCTCTTTATAGAATAGTGTGATAAAAACAACATAATCTTAAAAGCAAATACTGACTTTGAGACCCCAGGACGGAATGGGGGACGAAATATAGATCCAATGAAGTTGACACCGAGCCATTTTTCTAACATTATGACTATAATTACATAACATATTACAATTTATAACTAGATTATTTATTAAAATATTATTTATATTTAATGTTTTATTATTTTATATCAACCTAAAGAAGAACAGTATGTATTTGAAACTCATTACTTTAATAAACAACTTAATTAATTAAAACTTCGTTATTTAAAGGATTTTTGATAATAATAATAATAATTTAATAAGCATATTAAACTTAGTGACTTCGGACCAGGTTAATCCGGTGACAACGCGCTCGCCTCTGGACTGGTAGATCCGGGGTTCAATGCCCACTCTGGCCCTCGATTTATTCACGGGGGAGGTAAATAATACACATAAGTGGTAAGCGAAATGCAGTCCAGAAGATCTGATTACACTTAAAATAAACTGTGACACATAGAAAGAAACGTAACAATAGGCCGCCTTTTCAATATCTGGACCGCCTTATGTGTCACAGTTTATTTGAAGTATATACATTATATATATATATATGTTTCTTTTACTTTCTGTGCTACCTGTCTTCAATTTTGACTGTATTATATATTTACATCAATTCAATTAATTATAAATTTAATTGATTAAATTTAATTAATAAATTAATTCAATTTAATTATATATTGATTAAAATGCTCTAAGGCCTTTCGTTACAACATCATCAGAGAGCTAAATGATACAAACAAAAAATATAATAACAAGTTAACCTGATATGTTAAAGAACACAAGTTAAAGAATATATATTTTTTGTTTGTATCATTTAGCTCTCTGATGATGTAACGAAAGGCCTTATAGCATTTTAATCAATACATAATTGTTTATTGTGGTGTTTAATTCATATATTATATCAAGAGTTATTGTTGATTATTAATTTATATATGTATATATATATATATATATATATAAAGCTTTCACATAAACACGTGAAATAACAATCAATGATCAAACCACAATAAGAAATAGGAAAACAAGGCTAAGATCTTTCAACCGTAACAAGCGATCTTCGTCAGAGTCAAAAACCCAACTGAACACTAGATGCAGAAAACATCTGGTGAGGAGTTGAGAAGAGTGGGAGGGAAGAGTGGTATTTTAACAAGAAATAATATTTCTTTGTTAAGAAATATTATTGAATCGTCTCTAATTAAATTTAATAGATCAAATATTATAAACATTAGTAACGGTCTCTTCAAACTTGATGCGTTCGTCACGAGGGCAATAGTCTCTTCAAAGAGGGTTGACAGCTAGCGGATAGTTTTTTACTTTTTCTTACTGTACTCCTTTGTTTCCCCAAACATCCCTTTCTGGACATTAGTCCTTTCCTGCACTTTCACCCTTTTAAAATACCACTCTTCCCTCCCACTCTTCTCAACTCCTCACCAGATGTTTTCTGCATCTAGTGTTCAGTTGGGTTTTTGACTCTGACGAAGACCGCTTGTTACGGTTGAAAGATCTTAGTCTTGTTTTCCTATTTCTTATTGTGGTTTGATCATTGATATATATATTTATATATACATATATATGGAAAGATTTTTGAAGTATACTATGAAAGTAATCTCATTGGCAGTGATTCTTTTTATCTTCAGTAACCTACCTTGAATAATTAAAAAAAAAAATCTGGTAGTTTTACAATTTGCTTAAACAAATGGGAATTCGCTCTCATATATATATTATATATAATATATATATAAAACTTTTCATTTTTAACATAAAATATAAATTTAAATATTTTTATATCATTTATGAAAAATAAATAAACAAAAGCAATCCTAAAAAGTGGACTCGCCTAGGTTAACTACTGCTTCAGTGTTCCCATTTTTTTAGTGTTTTCCATCTGATATTTAGTTTTTTCCTACATATACAGATAATTTCCGATTTACGTTCATTTTTTTTTACATTTTTCCAATTTTACGTTCAATATTGTAATATAAAAGAAAAGGACAAAAAAATAAATTAAAATTTAAAAAATTAAAAAAAGAAAGTGTTTGTGAACGTGAATTTGTTTCGAGTACCACTGTGAAACTAAGTAAATTTGAATAAAGCTCGTTTAATTGAAACTACTAAACATGTCTTTTTGCTGGAATTTACGATTTATGTGTTTGAAATGAAATTACGAGTATGTTTATGATTGTGGGGTGTTTTATAAGATACGGTAATTAAAGTAATGAACAGTATACATTACTAGAATGTACAGTAAACAACTTACGTTCATTTCTAACTTACGTTCAGCCGTTTGGAACGTAACTGAAACATTTTTCGAGAATTATCTCTACTAATATAAAATTCTAAGCTGATGTTGGAGCCATTTTATAATCATTTTTATAGTTTCTTTTATATGAACATTTAAGATAGTTTTTGGCTATTGGATCTCGCCATACAAACACATAGAAGACAATGATGCCATGAAGAGTGTTGAAAAAGTCTGTTATAAGCCAGACTTGAGCAGGTCCTCCGACGTAAAAGGAAACCACTTCGGATATCCAGTTGAGACCCATGACAAGAAACAGTAGAAGGCACTCGATGAACCTGCAGCAACCAAGAACAACGCATTAGTAAATAGACAAAATCTACTGTCAAAGTTTCAGCTTGCTATGACTTATGGTAGCTGAGTTTGGTTGTGACAAAAGTTTTTTGACAAACAAACAGAGAGACATATTTCTAATGGTAGATTCGGTTTGTCTAATGCAGCGTTTCCCAAAGTGGGCGGTGGTTTGATATTGGGGGGTGGTAACGCAAAAATAGGCGGTTGGGGGGCGGTAACGCAAAAATAGGCGGTTTGGGGGGCGGTAACTAAAAAATAGATGGTTGGTGGCGACAGTGTAGCTAATGTAGCAGCTGGTTGCTACAATACTTACATCGTCGTCACAAACTGTTGGCGGTAACCATCAAAAACCATACAAGTAATAAAAATTAAAAATAAGAATTTCAAAAGATATGCCGCTCTTTTACCTGAGGATTAAGGGGTCAGCCCCGGTCGAAAGTAAAAGAGAGTTTTCGGTCAAAATAAAGGGAATAAAAAGATAAGCTGCTCTTTCACGTATGTCCTGTGGATTAAGAGGTCAGCCTTGATCGGAAGTAAATGAGTTTTCGGTTGAGATAAGAATAAAATGATCGTTACCTATATAAATAGTAGACCGCAATCTCAATTCTGTAAAGATAGATTGTGGCTGTAGATTACATGACAGCTAGAGGATGGTTTTTTACTATTTCTTACTGTACTTCTTTCTTTCCCCAAACATCCCTTTCTGGACATTAGTCCTTTCCTGCGCTTTCACCCTTTTAAAATACCATTCTTATATTCATTAACCTGAATAGGATAGGTTAGTTTTGATAGGCTTTTTGGCATATCTTTCCATTTTTATGGGGTAGGGGGCGCTGGCAGGCTATTCTAAAAGACAAGGGGGCGCTGGCACTCTATTCTAGAAGACAAGGGGGCGCCAGCCTGAAAAAGTTTGGGAAACCCTGGTCTAATGTATGAAACATAAAGATAACTTGAAACGAGTCAGTTTTAAGGAATACAGAGAGACAAAACCTTTTTTGTTATTTATATAGACAAAACATGCTTCAAGAGTATATACTGACAATGCTGTTCTCCTCCGGTGGATTGTAGCAACGGCAACATCTCTGAAGGTCCTCAGAGGGAGTCTGTGATGATGGTGGCGATGAACGTGGATAGTGCTAAGAAGGAAGAGGACAATGTTGGCCATCAGTATGATCGCTATGGGGCCATAGAAGTACGGAAGCAATGACATGTCGTCTGAAACAAAATCAATGATGTCATATGTTATATAGAAATACATGAAAACGATGGTCTTTCAAAATCATAGGAATTAGAGATCGTTGAAATGCATCTATAACAAAATCATTGATTTGATATATTAAATTTAGATGTATCGAAAACTAAGGTCTTATAAATCAATGATTTGATATGCTATATAGAGATACATGAAAATTATGGTCTTTCAAAATCAGAGAAATTAGAGAGTCCAAACTTATAACTATAGCAAAATCAATGATTTGATATCTTATATTTATATGTATCAAAAGTAAAGTCTTATAAATCAATGATTTGATATGTTATATAGAGATACATGAAAATTATGGTCTTTAATAATCATGGGAACTAGAAAGTGCTGACATGCGTCTATAACAAAATCAATGATTTGATATCTTATATTTAGATGTATTAAAAGTAAGGTCTTATAAATCAATGATTTGATATGTTATATAGAGATACATGAAAATTATGGTCTTTCAAAACCATGGGAATTAGAAAGTGCTGACATGCATCTATAACAAAATCAATGATTTGATATCTTCTACTTAGATGTATCAAAAGTAATGTCTTACAAATCAATGATTTGATACCTTCTATTTAGATGTATCAAAAGTAAGGTCTTACAAATCAATGATTTGATATGTTATATAGAGATACATGAAAATTAAGGTCTTTCAAACTTATAGGAATTAGAGAGTGCTGACATATAGCTATAGCAAAATCAATGATTTGATATGTTATATAGAGATACATGAAAATTAAGGTCTTTCAGACTTATAGGAATTAGAGAGTGCTGACATATAGCTATAGCAAAATCAATGATTTGATATTTTATATGGAGACGTATCACATTATAAACTTTCAAAACCATGGGGATTAGAGTAGTGATACTTTTTTTCCTATAGTATCACCTATAGTATTTGTGGGACTGAAAAGTCAGATCTCCGATGCTGATGCCTCCAGGGAATATTGCCCTCCCATTGATTCTATATTGGGAGTCCTAAATTTTGCCTAACTCAAGTTCTTTTTAGTGTAGGGATCTTTAACGGGTACCGGATATCGTACACGCTAAGGGATTTTTTAACGAGTACCTGAAATCATACACGCTAAAGATTCTTTAACGATACCTGATATCATATACGCTAAGGGATCATTAACAAGTTCCTGATATCGTACACGCTAAGGGATCTTTAACGAGTACCTGATATCGTACACGCTAAGAGATCTCTAACGAGTACCTGATATCGTACACGCTAAGGGATCTTTAACAAGTTCCTGATATCGTACACGCTAAGGGATCTTTAACGAGCACCTGATATCGTACACGCTAAGGGATCTTTAACGGATACCTGATATTGTACACGATAAGGGATCTTTAACGAGTACCTGATATCATATACGCTAAGGGATCATTAACAAGTTCCTGATATCGTACACGCTAAGGGATCTTTAACGAGTACCTGATATCGTACACGCTAAGGGATCTTTAACGGATACCTGATATTGTACACGCTAAAGATTCTTTAACGAGTACCTGATATCATATACGCTAAGGGATCATTAACAAGTTCCTGATATCGTACACGCTAAGGGATCTTTAACGAGTACCTGATATCGTACACGCTAAGGGATCATTAACAAGTTCCTGATATCGTACACGCTAAGGGATCTTTAACGAGTACCTGATATCGTACACGCTAAGGGATCTTTAACGGATACCTGATATTGTACACGTTAAGGGATTTTTAACGAGTACCTGATCGTACACGATAAGGGATCTTTAACGAGTACCTGATATCGTACACGCTAAGGGATCATTAACGGATACCTGATATTGTACACGATAAGGGATCTTTAACGAGTACCTGATATCATATACGCTAAGGGATCATTAACAAGTTCCTGATATCGTAAACGCTAAGGGATCTTTAACGAGTACCTGATATCGTACACGCTAAGGGATCATTAACAAGTTCCTGATATCGTACACGCTAAGGGATCTTTAACGAGTACCTGATATCGTACACGCTAAGGGATCTTTAACGGATACCTGATATTGTACACGTTAAGGGATTTTTATCGAGTACCTGATCGTACACGATAAGGGATCTTTAACGAGTACCTGATATCGTACACGCTAAGGGATCATTAACGGATACCTGATATTGTACACGATAAGGGATCTTTAACGAGTACCTGATATCATATACGCTAAGGGATCATTAACAAGTTCCTGATATCGTACACGCTAAGGGATCATTAACAAGTTCCTGATATCGTACACGCTAAGGGATCTTTAACGAGTACCTGATATCGTACACGCTAAAGATTCTTTAACGAGTACCTGATATCATATACGCTAAGGGATCATTAACAAGTTCCTGATATCGTACACGCTAAGGGATCTTTAACGAGTACCTGATATCGTACACGCTAAGGGATCATTAACAAGTTCCTGATATCGTACACGCTAAGGGATCTTTAACGAGTACCTGATATCGTACACGCTAAGGGATCTTTAACGGATACCTGATATGTACACGTTAAGGGATTTTTAACGAGTACCTGATCGTACACGATAAGGGATCTTTAACGAGTACCTGATATCGTACACGCTAAGGGATCATTAACGGATACCTGATATTGTACACGATAAGGGATCTTTAACGAGTACCTGATATCATATACGCTAAGGGATCATTAACAAGTTCCTGATATCGTAAACGCTAAGGGATCTTTAACGAGTACCTGATATCGTACACGCTAAGGGATCATTAACAAGTTCCTGATATCGTACACGCTGAGGGATCTTTAACGAGTACCTGATATCGTACACGCTAAGGGATCTTTAACGGATACCTGATATTGTACACGTTAAGGGATTTTTAACGAGTACCTGATCGTACACGATAAGGGATCTTTAACGAGTACCTGATATCGTACACGCTAAGGGATCATTAACGGATACCTGATATTGTACACGATAAGGGATCTTTAACGAGTACCTGATATCATATACGCTAAGGGATCATTAACAAGTTCCTGATATCGTACACGCTAAGGGATCATTAACAAGTTCCTGATATCGTACACGCTAAGGGATCTTTAACGAGTACCTGATATCGTACACGCTAAGGGATCATTAACGGATACCTGATATTGTACACGATAAGGGATCTTTAACGAGTACCTGATATCATATACGCTAAGGGATCATTAACAAGTTCCTGATATCAAACACGCTAAGGGATCTTTAACAAGTTCCTGATATCGTACACGCTAAGGGATCTTTAATGAGTACCTGATATCGTACACGCTAAGGGATCATTAACGGATACCTGATATTGTACACGATAAGGGATCTTTAACGAGTACCTGATATCATATACGCTAAGTGATCATTAACAAGTTCCTGATATCGTACACGCTAAGGGATCATTAACAAGTTCCTGATATCGTACACGCTAAGGGATCTTTAATGAGTACCTGATATCGTACACGCTAAGGGATCATTAACGGATACCTGATATTGTACACGATAAGGGATCTTTAACGAGTACCTGATATCATATACGCTAAGTGATCTTTAACGGATACCTGATATTGTACACGATAGGGGATCATTAACGGATACCTGATATTGTACACGATAAGGGATCTTTAACGAGTACCTGATATCATATACGCTAAGGGATCTTTAACGGATACCTGATATTGTACACGATAAGGGATCATTAACGGATACCTGATATTGTACACGATAAGGGATCTTTAACGAGTACCTGATATCATATATGCTAAGGGATCATTAACAAGTTCCTGATATCGTACACGCTAAGGGATCATTAACAAGTTCCTGATATCGTACACGCTAAGGGATCTTTAATGAGTACCTGATATCGTACACGCTAAGGGATCATTAACGGATACCTGATATTGTACACGATAAGGGATCTTTAACGAGTACCTGATATCATATACGCTAAGGGATCTTTAACGGATACCTGATATTGTACACGATAAGGGATCATTAACGGATACCTGATATTGTACACGATAAGGGATCTTTAACGAGTACCTGATATCGTACACGCTAAGGGATCTTTAACGAGTACCTGATATCGTACACGCTAAGGGATCTTTAACAAGTTCCTGATATCGTACACGCTAAGGGATCTTTAACGAGTACCTGATATCATATACGCTAAGGGATCATTAACAAGTTCCTGATATCGTACACGCTAAGGGATCTTTAATGAGTAATTGATATCGTACACGCTAAGGGATCATTAACGGATACCTGATATTGTACACGATAAGGGATCTTTAACGAGTACCTGATATCATATACGCTAAGGGATCATTAACAAGTTCCTGATATCGTACACGCTAAGGGATCTTTAACGAGTACCTGATATCATATACGCTAAGGGATCATTAACAAGTTCCTGATATCGTACACGCTAAGGGATCATTAACAAGTTCCTGATATCGTACACGCTAAGGGATCTTTAACGAGTACCTGATATCGTACACGCTAAGGGATCATTAACAAGTTCCTGATATCGTACACGCTAAGGGATCATTAACAAGTTCCTGATATCGTACACGCTAAGGGATCTTTAACGAGTACCTGATATCATATACGCTAAGGGATCATTAACAAGTTCCTGATATCGTACACGCTAAGGGATCATTAACATGTTCCTGATATCGTACACGCTAAGGGATCATTAACAAGTTCCTGATATCGTACACGCTAAGGGATCTTTAACGGATACCTGATATCATATACGCTAAGGGATCATTAACAAGTTCCTGATATCGTACACGCTAAGGGATCTTTAACGAGTACCTGATATCATATACGCTAAGGGATCATTAACAAGTTCCTGATATCGTACACGCTAAGGGATCTTTAACGAGTACCTGATATCATATACGCTAAGGGATCATTAACAAGTTCCTGATATCGTACACGCTAAGGGATCATTAACAAGTTCCTGATATCGTACACGCTAAGGGATCATTAACAAGTTCCTGATATCGTACACGCTAAGGGATCTTTAACGAGTACCTGATATCATATACGCTAAGGGATCATTAACAAGTTCCTGATATCGTACACGCTAAGGGATCTTTAACGAGTACCTGACATTGCAGGGGCTCTAGACGGACGGTTTAACGTCCTCTCCGAGGGATGACGTGCTCAGATTTATTTACCTCCCACTTGAATAAACCTCGGGTTAGAGTGGGTATTGAACCTTGGACTTACCAGTTCATAGATGCGTACAATGCCACTGACCTAACCTTCTCTAACACCAATAGTGTATAGAATAGTGTATAGAAAAACCTATTTGGATGACATGGGAGATAATATAACTGACCTTGAAACCAGCATGATGATGTTCCCATGTTGGGTTTCAGATAGGTATATGGAATAGATGGGTTGAGGTCCATGGCAATAGTAATAAGGAAGAAAGCCAAAGGACTGCCCCAAGCATAGATGGAGTACACCAGATACCAGCTGTTGGACTTCTTGCCCCTTACTGGTGAAGGTTCTGTACTTTGTCTGTAAAAATCAAAACCACTGTCAATATTAAACTTAAACCTATAATTTGAGGGTATTTCAAAAATTACGTCTCCACACAAAAAAAAAGTTGAAATATGAAAACTAAGAAAGCGTTTCGATCACTTAGTGTTCTTCTTCAGTTTTACATCTAAAAATATAATTGTAGGGTAAAAAGCTAATGAAATAGTCTCCACATGTAGAAATTTAAGAGTATAAACAACGCCTTTCGAGCATGTAATGTCCGAATGTCCGACATGTAGATACGAGTATACAATGTCATCAGAAAGTTATCTATGATATAAAATAAATAGTACAAATAAAATAAGGAAGCGAGTAACTTATTTTGTAAGTAAGTAATAAGTACTTATTCTATTTTGTACCATTTATTTGATATGACAGATAACTCTGACAATATCAGATAAAATCTGATGACGTATTTTTTTAGTTAATGCCTGAAGAAGAACATTACGTGTTCGAAAGGCGTTGTTTATACTATTAAATTTTTATATGTGGAGACTATTTCATTAACTCTTTACGCTACAATTACTAAATACAACATAATAAATGATTGCACTACCTTAGAATTATAAATAAAATATGAATAATACATATCTGTGAGCTTTAAGAACATCAGAGTGAATTATTTGTAAATTGAAAACAATATATGAATTCATTAACTGTGCAATCTGTTGTAGTATGGTATTTACTCATGTTAGGAAAAGTATTAAGTCTCCACACAAAAAAGTTTATTGCAAGAAACTAGTATTCGAAACGTGTTGTTTAGTTTCTTGTAAAAACCTTTTTTGTGTGAATACTTCATACTTTTCCTAACAATATATTAATGTTGAATTGCAATACTGTTTTCTAATAAGGAATTAGTATGAAAAATGATTTAATTAAGCCTGAAGCTTAATTCTAAAATATGACAACATACTGAAAAATGAACCAGTAGTAGTGGGCAACCCTTTAGGTTGCAGTGGCTATACCGCAAGGAAACACATACTCGTATAGGTCGAACATTGGGTCTTTTGTGATACCACACAATGAAGACTGATTCGACATTGGGAGTTCTAAATTTTGCCTAACTCAAGTGTATTTAGAGTAGAGGCATCGTACAGGCTCGAGACCGACGGTTTAACGTTCTCTCCGAGGGATGATATACTCAGATTTATTCACATCATGGCAGCCATGCCATGATACTCAACAATATTCGCAAATCAAATTTACGATCTTGCATTCCACGGCGCATCCAAGGTGGACCTCGCGGAGGCAGACGTCCACGACAGACATCATACAAAACAAAAACAAACAAAAAATGTAAAAATAATACATAAAAACAGAGCCTTGAATCAAATGTCACTTCTTTTTATGATAAAGCAAAAATACTGCCTACCTTATTTAGACTGCGCTAATCTGGCATGAGGAGCTTTCTTCATCCTTGCAATTGCATAGACGAATTGTTTGAAAGCAGGGGAAACCGGGTTCAAATGGTTCTTTTGGCGTTAAAGGTTGCCAACCCCTGACTGACCTAGACCAAGGATTCTCGCCTTCCTTGGCCCACTCACCCCTCTCGCTATTTCCCATAATGCCATTCCTCCACCCACTCTTCTTACCAAGATAGTATATACACTTTTACAACTTTACATTGATTGTGTTTACAATAGATTTAAACAAATTAAATGCTAATTACAATTACTGATGGATATATAAAATATAAATTCAATCAAATTATTTAATCTGAGGTAAAATGGATAAACAAACAAAAGTCTCCACACAAATAAAGTTTTATTCAAGAACAACAACGCTTTTCGAACACTTTGTGTTCATCATCAGGAAGACATCAAGGATATGGTGCTGAAGGGTTGGTAGAGTGAAAACAACTCCAGTGTTTTGTTTCAAAACACTCTCCAGAGTTTTTTTTCACTGGACCAACCCTTCAACACCACATCCTTGGTGTCTTCCTGATGTTGAACACAAAGTGTTCGAAAAGCGTTGTTGTTGTTGTTGTTGAATAAAACTTTATTTGTGTGGAGACTTTTGTTTGTTTATCCAATTTTACGTCAGAATTAAGTAATTTACCATACAATTACTGATTGCACAACTAATGATTTCAAATTATTTAATTTATCATTAAGAGTTGAAAACCTATAATGGCTTTCCTCGCTCTGTAAACTTACTGTGGTTACAATTCACCCCCCCTGAAAAACCATTATTCACCCCCTCTTGAGCACCACTGTTCTAAACACATTGCAGGCTTTCGCGACTTCAATACTCTTTTAGAGCTCCAAGATATAGTGTTTTAATTCATTGCTAAGCAATATAAAAAACTTTAACAGATTAAAAACACCAGTGTTACCGTGCAATACTGATAATAGACGAATTATGTCCTAGTCAATGAAAAAATGTAAATATTAATTCAAATTAATGAGTTATTCCAGTCTATTTTTATTGTTAATCTAATTGCTTTTTCTTAAAATAGTTTAAAAAAAATCATTAGTTGTGCAATCCGTAATTGTGTGGTATTTACTCATTCTGAGGTAAAATGGATAAACAAACAAAAGTCTCCACACAAATGAAGTTTTATTCAACGCGTTGAGTTGTTTTCACTTGACCAACCCGTCAGTACCACTTCCTTGGTGTTTTCCTGATGATGAACACAAAGTGTTCGAAACGCGTTGAATAAAACTTCATTTGTGTGGAGACTTTTGTTGGTTTATCCATTTTACCTCAGAATTTAAAAAAAAATCTTTTTATTCTTAAACCGATCGCCTAACGGGTGATAACGAAATCGGGAGTTCGATCGGTGATTCTACAGACTCTACATTTAGGGAGTCCTAAATTTTGCCAAACTCCTGTGAATTTCGAGCAGGTATCTTTAACGAGTATCTGGTTATGTACAGACTCGGGACCGATGGCTTTACGTCCTCTCCGAGGGACGATGCACTCAAATTTATTTACTTCCCGTCTGAATAAATTGAGGACCACGTGGGGATTGAACCTTGGACTCGCAATCCAGAGGCGAGTATGTTAACCACTGAGCTAACCTGCCCCACCCTCCTTATTTTAGATGAATGGATTATAAAATAAATAAAAAAGTTAATATTTTAATTTTGACCTACCTTAGTCTTCTCCAAGTATTGAAACAAAGGACATTTAGCCAGAAGAAAGAAGCCAAAAAGGAAAACTGGATAGTGAAACCTGAAATCAAAGTGTATGATTGAGCTGTTGATCCCGTGATAATTATATAGAATTAGGAAGGGTAATTTAAAAAAAAATTACAAAATAAAGCGCGTTTCGAACACTTTGTGTTCTTCTTCAGGTATACATCTAAAATATACATATCTATACACATAAACAGTATTTGACACGTTTTTGCGGTCTAGGTCTTCGTTCTGAAAAAAAACTTATCAATTATTTTGTTGAAGTCATTATTTTTGATAAGTTTATATATATATATATAATAAAGATTTCACATAAACACGAGAAATAACAATCAATGATCAGACCACAATAAGAAAATGGGAAAACAAGACTAAGATCTTTCAACCGTAACAAGCGGTCTTCGTCAGAGTCAAAAACCCAACTGGTTTTTTTTCAAAAACCCAACGGACGAAGACCGCTTGTTACGGTTGAAAGATCTTAGTCTTGTTTTCCCATTTTCTTATTGTGGTTTGATCATTGATATATATATATATATATATATATATGTAAATATACACATGAGTCCTCCCTGAGTCAATCCCGCAGATCAACTCTCATCAGTGCAAGTAATTAAAATTATTTGTTAATTATAAATTGGATTATATTTCAGTATGTTGTCATGTTTTATTAAGGTTCAGGCTTAATTAAGTCATTTGTCAAACTAATTCGCTTGTTAAAAACTTCAATAGTGAATTCTACAATCATATACTCGGATATTGTATTTAATTTCAAATAATTCACCCTGATGTTCTTAAAGCTCACAGATATGTATATTTTTTAGATGTTCACCTAAAGAAGAACACCAAGTAATCGAAACGCGTTGTTAGTTTTTTTTTTGTGTAAAGATGTAATTTTTGAAATCCGCTAATATTACATAACAAAAACAAAAATTTTATTAAAATATGAATTTACAGAACGAGCAAAATTGAAAAAGTCGTCATATTTTTTTTTTTTATCAAACCTCGTATATAATGATGATGATTACCAAGAATAACGCAGAGATGATGATCAAGAAAGACTCCTGTTAGCTGGACCGTAGCTAAAGCACAATAAGCTACGGATAGACATGCTACATGAGTGCACAGGACAAGTCCTTTGGTGTCTCGCAGCTCTTTACGGCTCAGATATACCACAAATGTCAAGAGTAGAAACGGCACTGAGATCAGACATCCTGTAAAAGACAAAACTAATCTCTTTAAGCTATTCCCCAGAGGTGATTTTTTTGGTTTTCAGAGGGTGAATTGTGACCATAGGAAGTTTGCTAGAGTGATGAAAGCTTTTAAAGGTTTTGACCTCTTAATTATTAATTAATTAATTAACGAGAAAGCCTTTATTAAACAATACTGATTTTGTTTCCCTTTTTACTTTTTACAATGTTTTTTATGATTTTTTTTTGAGAATACTTACCAATGGGATACAGTATCATAGTGAAGTCCCTCCATTGGTCTCGAGGAGCCAAAGGAGAGAAGCATAGTAAAGGGTAGACGCTGACGACTCCGGTAACGTTGAAGCTTTCAAGACAGTATTGTGATGTGCTGAGCAGAGGTGTTGATGAATGAGGCACATAGAGACTGCCGTTGTGGAGTACATAGAACTCATCTTCACTGTCTTCTTCAGGTTCTAGCCGGTATCTGTGGTGAAGAAGAGGAAAAACAAACACTTGATCAATAGTATTCAGGTAAATAGTAAATTAAAAAAAAAAATAAAAATTTCTTTTCAAAGACCAGTCGTTCTGTTTGTTCTATCAAAGATTTTGATTACTGTGAATATCAAAGACTTTTCTTATCAAAGACCAGTCATTCTGTTTGCTCTAACAAAGGCTTTGATTCCTGTGAAGATCAAAGACTTTTCTTATCAAAGACCAGTTATTCCGTTTACTCTATCAAAGACTTTGATTCCTGTGAAGATCAAAGACATTTCTTATCAAAGACCAGTCATTCTGTCTGCTCTATCAAAGACTTTCGTCTTTAATTCCTGTAAACATCAAAGACTTTTCTTAACAAGACAAGGCATTCTATTTCCTCTGTCAAAGATTTTGATTATTGTAAAGATCAAAGACGTTTCTTATCAAAGCCTAGTCAGACTGTTGGCTCTATCAAAGATTTTGATTACTGTGAAGATCAAAGACTTTTGTTATCAAAGACCAGTCATTCTGTTTGCTCTATCAAAGTCTTTGATTCCTGTGAAAATAAAAGACTTTTCTTATCAAAGACCAGTCATTCTGTTTCCTCTATCAAAGATTTTGATTCTTGTAAAGATCAAAAACTTTTGTTACAAAGACCAATTATTCTGTTTGCTCTATCAAAGACCAGTATTCCGTTTGCTCTACCAAAGACTTTGATTCCTGTTAAGATCAAAGACGGTTCTTATCAAAGACCAGTCATACTATATGGTGTATCAAAGACTTTTGTCTTTAATTCCTGTAAAGATCAAAGACTTTTCTTATCAAAGACAAGGCATTCTATTTCCTCTATCAAAGATTTTGATTACTGTGAAGATCAAAGATTTTTCTTTTCAAAGATTAGTCATCCTGTTTGCTCTATCAAAGATTTTGATTCCTGTGAAGATCAAAGACGTTTCTTATCAAAGATAAGTCAGTTTTTTCCCTCTATCAAAGACTTTTGTCTTTAATTCCTGTAAAGATCAAAGACTTCTCTTAGCAAAGATTTTTCTTTTCAAATACCAGTCTTCTCTTTGCTCTAACAAAAACTTTTTTCCAGTTTACAAATAGATTCAGTCTTTCCAGTACTATCTCTAACAATTAAAACAATAATCATAAATTGTTGTGCATATATCTACCGATAGTATTTTTTTCATTTTTCCTTTAACAAACTTTACTTTGATTGAAAACACTCCTTTTTTTATTATTCTATCACAAATTGAATAAATAGATTTTTTTTTACTTCATCAGTTCTTTTTTCTTTGCTTTATGAAACTAAACTAAATGAACACAACCTCCGAACTTTCGACCAAGATGTGGTCTTCTACAGGGATATAAACAAGAATTTGTAAAAGTCTTTAAGGAACTATAGGTTAAAGTTGTATTTGCAATCTTAACCATTTGTTTAAAATAGTGTAATATGGTTCCTCATATTACACTATTTTATTTATTTCTATTACACTATTATATTTCTATCCCTGAAGAAGACCAATTCTTGGTCAAAAGTTTGGAATTTGTGTTCGTAAAATATTGAGAAGGACTGATGAAGTAAAAAAAATGAAGTTTTTTTTGTAATTTAATCTGACTGTTGACTAAAATGTTTTAGCTGAAAGTTAGGCAAGAAATATTAGGAATTTAAGCGAAAAGCAACACTGACCTGCCGAAGGGACAGTCTAGTCCTACGAGAAGAACAACCTGATTTGGTGCACTGTCAGGTCCGAACAAGTCTGGCTCAAAAGGTAGATGTGAGACTGCACACGACTTCTTGTTGCCAGAGAGGGTCTGATTGAGGGGACAGCATTTCCGCAGTTCTACCGTGTCATCACCTGAAACACACACATATGGGTTTTTGTAAGCAATACGAATAGTAATTTAGGCTTGGGTGTACATATATATATATATATATATATAGACAAGATTTCACATAAACACGTGAAATATCAATCAATGATGAAACCACAATATGAAATAAGAAAAAAAGTCTACGATCATTCAATCGTAACAAGCGGTCTTCGTCAGAGTCAGCTGAGTTTGCAAGTGTGTTTTTTTAGTCTGTATGTTAATCTTCTTCGATTTTAAAGATATATATATATATATATATATATATATATATATATATATATATATATATATAAAATTAAAATTATCATAAGAAAACAAAAAAGATATATATATATATACATATATAATCAATGATCAAACCACAATAACAAAATGGGAAAACAAGACTAAGATCTTTCAACCGTAACAAGCGGTCTTCGTCAGAGTCAAAAACCCAACTGCAGTCATCGTCCCGATGACGACGATGGTCGAAATATCGATGTGAGTTATGTCTGTGTCTTTCTGTGTGTTTCTTTCGTTTTGAATTTATTTTATTTAAAAAAGTCCGCTGGACCGTTTCTTTTGATTGTATATATATATATATATATATATAGATATATACTTTTTCGATGAAAATACGATCCGAAAAGGACAAATAAAGTCCAATGTAGATTAAAAAACATAGAGAAATTAACGCACACACTTACAGTGGCTAATTATCGGTTTGAACCGTCTTCGGGAGAGATACGACAGGGAAACCAAGCGCACTGGTACAGAGACGGTTGAGGATCCAACTGTACCAGAGCGCTTTGTTTCCTTCTCTTATCTCTCCTGAAGACGGTTCAAACAAAAAATTAGACAATGTAAGTGAATGTTTTAATTTCTCTATGTTTCTTAATCTACATTGAACTTTATGATTCAGGTGAAAAGAGAAAGAGAGACTCTGTCTGTTACTCTTCTTCGATTTTGAGCTGGTATTCTGTCCAGTTTGGATCGTCTGTTCGTTTATTAAGTTAAATACATGTATATAAATAAAATTTCAATAATATAAATTAAACAATGTGCGTACGAATTTTCAGAATAAATATTTTTTTATACTCTGAAACCTTTAAATGAATTAGATCAAAGTGACTTCAGTTATAATTAGCGTGATTTTCTGCTAATAATAAAAGCTATAATGTCGTCACGGCTTGTCTATAATTACTGTTATAATTGTGTAATGAACTGGTAACCTTACACCAGACATAATGATCTGAATCAGAGTTTAAAAATATCAGTTATTGAGCAGGGTGTCATGTTGTAATTGACGATAAGTAGTGACGTCATTGTTTCTTAGGACGCGGTTGTTATCACGTTTCATGTCACTCTTTTCACCGCATGTTACCGATGAACCTGACCTTATCATCGTCACCTTGGCTTCCATTTACTATTACGTGCATGTCAATTAAACGACTTGATATTCTTTCAACTTATACTCGAATAATATGTAAAAAAAAAGAAAAGAAATCTTCTCTTACTTAACTGTAAATAACAGAGGGAAGGTGAACAAAAGGATAAAAAAAGATCAGTCATATTTAGTGATTAACAATTCAGGCTATTCAGAACAACAGTGCATGAAATTTTATCTATCAAAAATTAAATAGAATTAACAGTAAGGAAGTAAACCATCTTTATTTTTTTATACTGCACAGCCATTTTAGTTCCCGTTTGGTGATAAACATTAAACAACACTGGGAGAGTTATCAATCAGATGTGTGATAACGTGTATCGCAGGCGCCTCGGGATTCGTCGATTTCTCGTTCGTTTTAAATGGGACAAATCAAAAGTAGGCGAAATGCTTCAAAAAGGAAAGAATTAATATGATCGAAATAATGAAATCATAAACCGTTAATAAATCACGAACGAAGGTTCCATATCACGAAATCTATAAATTTGTTAGAATGTAACATTCCTTTTTTATGTTTTGCCCTTCCTACACATGGATATGAATAAAAGAAATAACTCAATTAATATAACTAAATTTATTAATAATTATATTGTATATAATTAAAAATTGTAAATAAATCACGAACGAAGGGATATGAAAACATATTTTAAAACTCAACCAATTGAATTGTATTCAAACAATTCAATTAGTATCACGGGGATACCCCAACAAATGCTTATCTATTAATATTAATTAGTATAATATTAATGCAATATTTAGTTGTATAAATAATCCGGATGATGAGATTTCAAATAGGGAGAAAGGAATTTTGTTCTTTTCGAGATTTTTCACCACACCTCCTGTACAAAGAACCTGATAGAAGATATTACTGCATTCTGAATTGTATTAATACTCCGGATGATGAGAATTTCAAATAGGAAGAAAGGAATTTTGTTCTTTTCGAGATTTTTCACCACACCTCCTGTACAAAAAACCTGATAGAAGATATTACTGCATTCTGAATTGTATTAACACTCCGGATGAACGGAACTTGAAATAGAGATAGGAAGTCACACCTACTGTTTAACTAACGGATAGAATCAAAAACTACGACGTTCAGAGTTTTATCAATGCTGCGGATAGTAATATCTTCAAATATAAAATTATTGTTTTTTCGTTGGTTTTTTCATCCTGCTTCATGAAAGTTTTAACACTCCTTCCAATAGGAAACCCTAAATACTCCGGATGATATAACCATTGAATAGAGAAAGAAATTTACTTCGTAATAGTACACCATCATATCAGTACTTTGGGTGATGAGCACTTCAAATAAAGTAAGAAATAGTTGTACTGTTCGAGGTTTTGCCCTGATTTCAGGTGAACTAAATTAAAACAATAACTGCATTCAAAGTTGTATGAAGACTCCGGATGATGGTAAGTTCAGGTGCAGAAGAAATATTGTACTTTGCAAAGATTTCCCAATGTCAGTTGTGCTTGGAATTTTTCCTAAGAAATAAGTGAATCCAAATTTGTTTCAAGACTCCGGATGATGATAACTTCGGATGAAGGAATAACATTGTACTTTCAAAGGTTTGAAACGTCAGCTGTACTTGGAATTTTTTTTATAAGAAATAAGTGAATTCAAATTTGTATCAAGACTCCGGATGATGATAACTTCGGGTGGAGAAAAAACATTACCAAATTTTCCCAATTTCTACTCTAGTTGGAACTTTTTTATAAGAAATAAGTGAATTCAAATTTGTATCAAGACTCCGGATGATGATAACTTCGGGTGGAGAAAAAACATTACAAAATTTTCCCAAATTTCTACTCTAGTTGGAACTTTTTTATAAGAAATAAGTGAATTCAAATTTGTATCAAGACTCCGGATGATGATAACTTCGGATGGAGAAAAAACATTACCAAATTTTCCCAAATTTCTACTCTAGTTGGAACTTTTTTATAAGAAATAAGTGAATTCAAATTTGTATCAAGACTCCGGATGATGATAACTTCGGGTGGAGAAAAAACTACCAAATTTTCCCAATTTCTACTCTAGTTGGAACTTTTTTTATAAGAAATAAGTGAATTCAAAGTTGTAACAACGCTCTGTATGAAGAACACTTTATACAGTCAATGAAATGTGACACTTCGTTTACAATCAAACTAAGTTCAGATAATAGGCCTGTCTATTGCTAGGAAGTTTTTGATTAGTCAAAACAGTGGAATTGTTTACATAATTGGAGTTTTATCTGCTCCAAGGTAAAGTAGTGTTACTATGAAAATACAACTACATAAATACACGCTTTTTTTTTATCTATATTCCAATGGCAGACACATTTAGTGATGAATCAGAAATTGTTTATTATAAAGGGGATTTTCCTTTGTAACATTCCAAAACACTGAAACTGTATTCAGATAAATGGTGTAATTAATCAAAATTCCAAAACACTGAAACTGTATTCAGATAAATGTTATAATTAATCTATTAAACTGAGGCTCCTGGATAACTTCATTTTTAATGTTGTTTACTCGCCTTTTACTCAGATACTCTATATAACAATCTATATAAATAAAAAGAAAGTTTTTGTCTCTACATTGCTTAAAACTAACTTATTTCAAGTTATCTTTATGTTTTATGCATTAGAGAAACGAAATCCACCCTTAGAATAGTCTAGAGTAGAACCCCTAGAATAGAACTATGAAATGTCCTTTCATAGAAAAAGGTTCTATGAAAGTTTCTATTTTTCATAGAAAAATGTTCAAAAATTTTGTCGCAAGCAAACTCAACCACCATAAAGTCATAGTGAGCTGAAACTTTGACAGCAGAATTGTGTATGTCGAATTGAAAAAACTAATATTTGAATGGATGTGAATCATCCATTATTTGGCTAGCTAAAGAGGTATATCAATTAACACTACCTACTTGCTAAGTATCAGGAAACTAAACATCCCTGTCTATCTTTAAAATAAAAACACTTTTTCGTTGGAAATACGATCTGAAATGGACAAATATAGTTCAATGTAGAAAAAGAAACATAGAGAAATCAAAAGCACACATTACTGTCTCTAATTCTTGGTTTGAACCGTCTTCAGGAGAGATAAGAGAGGGAAACCAGTGCGCTTGGTTTCCCTCTCTTATCTCTCCTGAAGACGATTCAAACCGAAAATTAGAGACTGTAAATGTGTGCTTTTGATTTTTCTATGTTTCTTTTTCTACATTGAACTTTAAAATAAAAACTGTATACAAAATACAAATATAAAGGTATTTTTAGGCACCTTATACTGTGGCAAGTAGGTATTAGTTAATTTTAATTTTGTTTGTGTTTATCATAAATTGCTGGCTTTAAAAAAGTGAGTCCTACCTACCCGCGTACTAAATAAGAAGTATGCTTAGAATAAAATCAAATTTGAGCTGAGTATCTAAAGCTGTAAAACGTAAAAGAAACTCCACATCTAATGACAGTTATGGACTGTAATAATAATGATGATTTCGACTATTCTATAATTTCTAATAATATTTTGGAATACCACGTATCATCTCTGAATTTTCGTACGTCAAAGACGGGCATATCTGCCGGTCAAACTAATATTCGATTCTAACATAAAACTATCAAAGAGATGAGTGGTAGTAGGCAACACTGTAGGTTGCAGTGTCCCACAAGGGAACACACATAGGCCGAACATCGGGCCCTTTGTGATACCACACAATGAAGACTGACTCTACATTGGGAATCCTAAATTTTGCCTACCTCAAGTGTATTTAGAATAGAGATCTTTAATGAGTACCTGAACATCGTGCAGACTCGGGACCGAAGTGCCCAGATTTATTCACCTCCCAGATGAATAAATTGAGGGCCAGGTGGGTATCGAACCCCAGACCTACCAGTTCAGAGAAGAGCATAAAAGAAAGGTTCAGCAGGAACAATACTTCGAGGTTCAAACGGCTATCGAAATACGTTAAAATATCGTACTTTTATTCCTACTTTATGTAAAGTCAAAATTAACTTATGAATTTTATTTGATGATGATTATTCATCATCATGATATCGTGAACCATCCTGATTATTCATGGTGGTTCACGTCATCATGATAAGAGAAACCACAACCAATGCAGATCTTTTGCAAACTAGAACTACAGGTAAGTTTATTTTTAAATACGACTGAGTAGTTATTGTATGAAATGATTGTAGTTCTTTTTGTTTTGTCATATCGATGTCTACATTAGTGTATTATAACAGGCATGGGCAACCTTTCTCGAACTGAGGGCTTCATTATATAATTTCCAAGTGGCCATGGGCCGCGTGGTAACTTCTGTAGTATTTGGATACATACATATATAAATATATAAATGACTGGAAATACATACTGTGTGTTGTAATACCGTTACAACAAATATTTAACTTTTCACTATTCCCAAAATGGAAGTATTATTGATATCTCATTATTTCATAATATTAATGAAACAGTTATCACTACGTAATCCACAAAACATTAAAAGCATTTGTTGCTATTGACTTCTCTCATTTTAATGCTGTAATTTTCTTACAAAAGTTTCGGTGAGCTTTTCTTAAGAAGCAGAATGAAAAGAAATTTTTAAAATTAAGATAAAAATTCTAGATAATCTCCGAGGGTCGCACAAAAACACGTGTTGGGCCACAGGTTTACCATTAGGGTATCATAGTTCGATACGGTTAGGAGGGTACCTACTCGGCCTACTGTTTGTTTATTAGAGTTATTGAGCTCGCCCCGACAGTCCTTGAAGAAATTCAATAGATACCCTAGGAATAGGAGCCAGCGTAGCTCAGTGGCAAAGTGCTTACCTCTAGACTGATAGATCCTGTGTTCGATACCCACTCTCAACCTCAATTTACTCAATTTAAAAAAAAAACCTGAGTACGTCATCACCCGGAGATGTTAAGTCGTCAGTGTTGTCAGGTACTCGTTAAAGACGTACTATTCTACTCTAAATACACTTGATTTAGGCAAAATTTAAGAACTCCCAACCAATGTAGAATGTTGATCATATGGTATATCAAAGGGGCCTATCTTCAGCTTATGTGTGTTCTCTCATGGTACAACCACTGCAACCTAACCTAACCTAATCCTGCCTTTTCTATTGTTATACTATCATAATAGTATACAATAATAGTGTATATTTATTTAACTATATCAGGATGTGTGGATCGGCGGTTAGTAACCCTTGCAAAGAAAACTGTTACTTCCAGTATGAGTTGAATCTATTAACATTTGGATTTGTTCATCTATGTATGCTGATCGTCTAAGCATATGACGGTAACATTGAAAGAGCCTTCAACAATCACAGACTGTCTACTAGAAAATATTCAATTGATAGCTGACTGTGAATTAAGACAATATGTTTACTAAGAATTACAATAACAGCCCTCTTCTCGTTCTTCCCAGCCTGCACTACTATAAAATCCAGAGGAAAGCTAGAAAATTCATTCTGTACGGTTCTTGGGACAGAATTACATCAATGTTATTTTCCAACATATACTTAGTTCGATTAGCTGTTGCTAAACGAGATTTTTATTCTTTTCAATTATCCAAAAATCATTATATTTATATATGTTATAGACAAGAAGATCAATTAGTACTAGATACTAAATTCAAGTTTTTCAAATAAATATTGCATCAAGGACAAAGTGTCATACAGTACCTTTCACATGACGGAATATTTCCTAAAACCAATAGGACACACGTCCACACTAAAAGCAACACACACATTTGAAAAAGTTCGTTTACATTTGTCAAACGATCCAACTTAAGTGATTACAATTCTGGTTGCATACCCCCACCACACAAATCCAGACATTATCCTACAAATATCTAAAATTGACTCAAAAACTGTAAATATGTCAAAAGTCATTTTGTATTCCATAATCACTACACTTTACTCACAATAAAGTGAAAAACAATTGTAAACAAATTTATCTATTTAGCAAATAATTTTAGTAATAATTATGTATTCAATTATAATTAAAATTACATGATGATGTATTTTTGATGTTTCATTGAAAAGTAAATTTATTACTGGGAAGGATTTGCGTCTATAAAATAATCTATTTTTTCAACACCATTAAAAGGTTATTATCAGGTTACACTGACTTTTTAAACATATCGTAAAGTAATATAGTTTGTAAATTAACAACCAATGTTTTTTAAAAGTTGATTCAGAATAATTTCCTACATTTGGCAAAGTCATTAATAATAATTATCTTACTGATTCTAAAAGTTTCAAGTTTATATTTGATTTATAGCCTCTTCAGATTAGATACGCTTTTTCATAAGCTCAATCGGAAAAGAAAAAATCCAATATAAATGAGGGAAAAAAATACTTTTGGACATATATTTATACATATAAAAGATGTGCTTTAGAAATCAGAGCATGATTTTGTTTTTTCGAATAAATTCAACTGGACATTCAAATACCACAACTGAAACTTTAATATAAAGAATATATTTTTTAAAAGCATATCCAATTAGGCATTCAAATATAAAACTGAGTTGTTTAAGAAGCAATAAATGCATTCAAAGATAAAACTTCGTGCATAGAAGGTAAACGAAGTTTTTTTTTTATAAAAATACATTCACATGAGAGTTTAAATATAAAATAAGTTGAAGTATATAAACCTACTTGTTGAACACTATCAATTTATCGTTTATGGCTGTAATGATTATGAGTTTTGATAGTTATTTAGAGGTCATTTATGGACAAGCAGTAAATAACCTGTCATTATTACTGAAAGTTCAGGGTTGTAATCATACTTATGACCATGAATTTTTTTACGAAAGAAATAGAAGAATTTCAATTTTAACATCCGAAAATTTTAATCTTATAATCCGAGAATATGTAAAGGTATCATTTTTTAATCTCAAAATTGTCAGGCAGGTATTTGTTATTAGGTTCTAAATTAAAATAGCTTTAGGGACAGTCATTCAATCAACCAAAACTATTATAACACTCATGATGGCAATCTATATCACTTTAAAATCTAATAAACCTTCCATTTTTTTAATTAATTTTCGTTTTCCATAATCAATTATATTCCTATAACTCAAATATTAGAAGTTAAAAGAAATCGACGCATTTCTAATAAAATAATACCGTTTTTTTTATTATTAATAATGTTTGCTGGCCCTAAATCAAAGGATTGTATTCGATAAACTTTCAAAATTTTAATTATAGAATGATTTATTTCTAATGTTTATACATTAGGAGCAATATTCAATCATTAGAATATTTTTTTGCGTTAATCTTGTTAAAACTGCAAAATTATTAACAAAACATATTTGTAATGATTTAATACAGATTAAATATATATTACACTGTTTTATTTGTTTACATTAATAACTAAGATATATTTTAAGTATAGTGGTAACACTGCCGATTGTCACCATTTTAATTATAACAATCAATATATATTTAATTTTCAAAACAATTTTTCTTTATCAATGTTTGGTCCAGCGTGAAACTGTATAACACCTTTAAACCAGTCTTTTTCCTTTATTTGTAGACATCTTTGATGCTGAACCAAACCTGGATAAAAAAAATAGAGTTCAATATATATTGTCGAGATAAGAAATCATTGTATTTAATTTTTATAAATCAGAAGTAATATTATATCATTAAATTTATCGGTTTATAGTTTCTAATTGAAATCTTCCCATTTTTATTTAAAACCAATAAGCAATTAAATATCGTTACATTGAATTAATTTTAATGATTTAAGAGGTGAATCACTATTTGGTTATCATCGTTTAAATAAATTATATATCAGACATTGTCTCCACAGATAAGAAATGTAAACAATTACTGAACAAAAATAGCATTCATGTAATCCATGTGTACTGTTAGTACTATTAACGTCCTCAGGAGAAGAAGTGAATTGACGGAGGGACGACAGTCAACTATATATATAGTTTAATGTACAGAAAGAAACATAAAGAAATTAAAAGCACACACTTACAGCCTCTAATTTACGGTATCAGACTGTAAATTTGTGCTTTTAATTTCTCTATGTTTCTTTCTGTACATTGAACTATACTTGTCTGTTTCGGATCGTATTTCCAGCGAAAAAGTATATATATAGGTGTGTTCTCTAATCGGGGTTCGGTTAATTTTCCTATATATATATATATATATATATATAAAGATTTCACATAAACACGTGAAATAACAATCAATGATCAAACCACAATAAGAAATGGGAAAACAAGACTAAGATCTTTCAACCGTAACAGGCGGTCTTCGTCAGAGTCAAAAAACCAACTAAAACACTAGATGCAGAAAACATCTGGTGAGGGGTTGAGAAAAGTGGGAGGGAAGAGTAGTATTTTAAAAGGGTGAAAGCGCAGGAAAGGACTAAGTCCAGAAAGGGATGTTTGGGGAAACAAAGAAGTACAGTAAGAAAGAGTAAAAAACTATCCGCTAGCTGTGAACCCTCTTAGAAGAGGCTATTGTCCTCGTAACGAAAGTATCAAGTTTGAAGAGACCGTTATGTGAAATCTCGTTATGCATATATATATATATATATATAGATCACTTGGGTTTTTGACTCTGACGAAGACCGCTTGTTACGGTTGAAAGATCTTAGTCTTGTTTTCCTATTTCATATTGTGGTGTTTGATCATTTGTATATATATATATATATATATCAATGATCAAACCACATGAAATAGGAAAACAAGGGAAATCTTTATATATATAGAGTATTGTCCTAGAGAAGCTAGAAGAAAAGTGGAAAGACAAAGAAGAAGATGGGAAGATGCATTTAAAGAAACAGAGTGGTGTCCTAGAGAAGATAGAAGAAAAGTGGAAAGACAAAGAAGAAGATGGGAAGATGAATTTGAAGAAACAGAGTGGTGTCCTAGAGAAGCAACAAGAAAAGTGGAAAGACAAAGAAGAAAATGGGAAGATGAATTTAAAGAAACAGAATGGTGTCCTAGAGAAGCTAGAAGAAAAGTGGAAAGACAAAGAAGAAGATGGGAAGATGAATTTGAAGAAACGTGATTCGAAGTATCTCGAGAATGGAGAAATGGATGGCGTTGGGAGAGGCCTACTAACTTGAAGTGGGCAATTGGAAAATTAAAAAAAAAACCCTATTTTACATATAATTACAAGAAGTCTATCAAAAGAGATATGTTCTTTTATTAACAACTTTGTAATTGTTTTTTGTTAAGTAAAATCCTATTTATTGTTACCTTATTTATGATAAATTGCTAAAAATTAACTTTCTTATAAGTCCCAAAATGGGTTTGTTAAAGATTTTTGGTCTAAAGAAATAACACTCCGACGTTTCCCCAAAAATTGTTTAGTATTTTCAAAAACCAAAAACAATTTATTGACAAACATAAGTAGTGAAAACAAAAACATCCACGCAATACCAACCAATAGTTGGAACAATTTTTGACGAAACGTTGGCATATAAATAGGAGTGTTATTTCTTTAGACAAAAAATCCTCAAGAACCCCATCTTTGTTGCTTAAGAATCAGTGGTCGAGTACTTATATATAATTTTTAAATTATTTCGATTAAAAATTAAAATTTTATTATTTAATAGTTTAATTTGGATGTTGAAAAAACCTGACTGAGTCAGAATTTATTTAAAAACTAATTTACCAAACAGTCGATATATTCATAAATTGTGCAATCTGTTCTAGTGTGGTATTTACTCTTGATGGGGAATATAAAAAAAAATTATGCGTCCAGAAAAAACAGCTTTATGTTAAAAACAACATAAGTAAATTTGTTAGTTTTTTGCACATTAATGTAAGCTCTTTTGTATGAATACGTTTCTCTTTTAAATTCTCCTCGATATATTTATATATGTATTTATATTTATCACGACTCGGTCAGCTCTTCAGGTTCAAATTAAACTCTCATTGCCAAAGTTTCGGTTTTTATTTAAAACCTCTTTTTATAGGCCTACAAAACACAGGAAATATAAGGAATAATTCAATCATATACAAAAGTGCAATTAGTTACAATTAAGAAATTACAATAGAAATTTTTTTGACAATAGGTCAAAAGTGAGTGAGAGATATAATGACTAAGTGAGTTAGTGAGAGAACTTACAGAAGTAAAAAAAATTTTTTGAAACAGAAAAACTAAGTATTACATTAGAGATTATTTTACAAAGAAAAATATTCTGTGGATTTTAAACAAAAACTTGTCTAGTTTGAATGAACACGTGACACGGAACTGAAAAAAAAAACAGGAAAGGCAACTAAAAAAAAAAAGAAGATTTTCGCCTATGAAAAAAGTTTTAAATAAAAACCGAAACGTTGGCAATGAGAGTTTGATTTGAACTTCAAGAACTGACCGAGACTTGATAAACTTTAGTTTTGTTTTGTCTTTCACGGTCGATACTTTTATCAGTATGTCTTTATATATAAGCAATATTTTATATATATAGATATATATATAATGATAAACTTGTCACTTACTCAGAGTATAGGAGAAGGCAGCAGCAACAAACAACCAAGTGTATAAAGGGAAAACCATTCTTACCTACTACACGCAATACCAGCCAACAAACACTACTTATCTTTAGCGATAAGCCACATTACATCACTTGTTTGTCCATTACTAAGAAAAATACCGGCTTTTTAAACTCACTTGAACTTGATTTAAGTATATCTATTTCCTAATGGTAGGTTATACATTTATTTAAATTACATCAACAATAATTTTTAGTCTACCAGATTTAATCAAGAGATTACATATATATATATATTTATTATCTAAAAATAATATTTGTATATCTTGAACGAGTATTAGATAAATTAACAACAAAGATTGTCTGCTTATCTCCAATAACAGAATTCGTCACCCATGAAAGGATGGGTGGGTGTGAACTCGCTATTGTTTGCGCAGACTCATAGGATCTTTCTTATTTAACAATAGTATTGCTCAGGAAAATAATCCTTTTGTTTTCTGGTAGCGGTAGAATTTTGTTTTTGTAGCTTTAAAATAAAAATTTTAAGATTTTTGTACTATGGCTAAGAATACATTAATATATTATGAATATATATTACCAATGAGGTTAGTATAATTTATATTAGAAATGTTCCTGGAGTCCTTCTTCAATCGTATCTATGTTAGTCCGAAAGCGCTCCAACAACTCCAAGAACATCTTACGAGGTATGATGGTTATCCCTATTTCTAATATAAATAATATATTATGGATATTAATTAGTAAAATATTTATATTTTTTAAAAAATGTAAACCCTATTATTTTTTTTTAACAGGTTTTGGTCCAGTGTTAAACAATTCTCAATAAAACACCTTTAAGCCGACGTTTCATCAATATCTGTAGACATCTTCAGGGCTACAACAATATAATGTTAATTATAATAAAATGAAAAAAAAAAATTGTAATAGCCTTCATTATTTATATTAAGAAATGGAGCACGTTGAAAATATTGCAATAAAATTCCCCTCCAAGTAGGGTTACTACTTTGTAGGGAAAAAAAAACTTACAACATGTTGGATCCACCCTAATAAATATTCTTCAACGTTTTGGATTAAGAAAAGAAGAAATTATTTAGAAACTTTGAAAAATTGTGAAAAAAATGACTTCCGTAAAATATTGTCAATTATTAAACGAAATGTATATATATATATGTAATAAAAAAATATTATATGTAACCATAATTTGCAGAATCTTGTACCGGTATCTGTTAGTACAGAGAAACTTTTCAAGACGCAAGTTTCTGTAAATTATCGTTATGTTTTAAAATAATACTAGCTGATCTACCCGGCTTTACAAGGGAAACAATTTAATTTCAACTCTAATAATAAATTACATATAACGAAAACAATTTAAATTTTCTATAGTTCCGTTACACTTAACTTTTTTGAGATAAACGAAATTAAAACAGAATTAAAATTATAGATTACGCAAAAATATATACTCTAACAGTGCTTATAAATTTCACACATTGTCTAATAATATTGGAAGTTGATAGATTAGATTAAACAAATAATAAAAAGAATATTTTTTGCCGAACAATACATCAAGAAATTTGAAAGAAGTCTAAGCTCATTAAATGTGATATGTCTTATCTGTTAAATATGATACGAATTTTAAACCCCCAAATCGTTTCAATTAGGAACCAGTTAGTTGAAGAGTTCACACAGTTTTAAATGTCCAATTAAAATTATATCAGTAAACAAAATTGTCTCTTAAAAGTTTGAATAACAATATTTTGATGAAATATTATTTGTTTATGAAGAAGCATTGTATCGAAAAAATAATTGAACAAAGCATGTGGAAATATTATCACAAAGAATAACCTACCTGCGGTTGCCATTACCAATTAAAGTCAAAATGTAAACAAACAGGTTATACAGCAAACCTTAACTATTATAGGGCCCTAGGGGGCCTGAGTTTGGCTGCCCGCCAGAGTTTAATAGCCTAAAACCACCCCAAGACCTATAGAAAGTGCCTTGCAAAAGAATTTTTGAAAAAGGTCCATTGTAGGCCGAATTCATAAGGTACAAATATACATACATACAGAGCCACGAAGAGAATTTATATAGATATATGTATTCATTTGGCATGTTCCACATAAGTATTTTTCTATTACAAAATGAGATATTTTTACGAATTTAAGAGCAGCAACATAGTTTGATTTTAATACAACGGTCATACAAACTTTTTAGTAATAGACAAATACCAAAGTAATAATATATATTCAAATAAATGATCAAACCACAATATGAAATTGGGGAAAAAAAAGACTTAAGATCTTTCAACACTGTAAGAAGCGGTCTTCGTCAGAGCCAAAAACCCAACTCAATAATTTGCAAAAACTTATTGGGTTTTTTGACTCTGACGAAGAAGACCGCTTGTTACTGTTGAAATATCTTAAGTATCTTTTTCCTACTTCATTTTGTGGTTTGATCATTGATTGTTATTTCACGTGTGAAATCTTGTTATATTCATATAAATAATATAACAATAATGTAGCCTATATTTTGTTCATGTTATTGTAACTAACTTTGTATTGATGTAGCCCTAAAGATGTCTATATACATAAATGAATGATCAAACCACAATAAGAAAATGGGAAAACAAGACATAGATCTTTCAACCGTAACAAGGGGTCCTCGTCAGAGTCAAAAACCCAACTGAGTTTTTCACACGTGATGATTTTCGACTAGACTGTCGAAGGTTTTGTCCGGTTAAGATTGTTATTCCTTTAAATAATGTAAAATTCATTTTCTTAGTTTAAAAAAATTCTTACTTCTGCCTATGATTAAGGTTTTAAAATAAAACCATATATATATATGGAACGTAGACTTAAAGAATTTTTTATTTTGGACTAAACTTCTGCTGCACCATTCATGGAACAGAAGACAGTGCTGACCTATTGTACATTTACATCTTTATTTCAAGGATTCTACACAAAATGAGGGTTCTTTAGGAAAAAAAAAGACCTAGTTAAACAAGACCTAGACATCTTTCATACTAATTCCCTTCTTAAAAACTTCAATAGTGCAATTCAACATTCATATATTGTATTTAATTTCGAATAATTCACTCTTATTTTTTTAAAGCTTATAGATATGTATGTTTTTTTTAGAAGAACATAACTAAATATAATATTTATAAAATCAGTCTAAAATGTTAGTTTACTTGTATTATACTCTCATATTTAACATGAGAAGGGAAACAAAAAGAAACATTTAAATAGCTTATAAACTTTATAAAATAGATCAACATATAAAGTAAATATTTACATTTATATATCTAACAAATGGCAATGAGATTGCTTTTCTATCATTATCTACAAGATTAACTAACTAATAGAATAAACTAACAGAATAAAATTTGCGATCAATAAATTGAAAAAAAAAACACAATTTATATTACTTTAAATAATTTAAGTAAATAAATAAAACGAATAATTAGATTTATAAGAAACAAATTAACTGGTTTAAATGAGTAGATTTGACCTAGAAGATGACTTTTTTTCAATATCATTTAGGAATTGAAAAATTCCTAAATTGAATTTTCAATGACTTTTTAGGAATATTTCATGTACAAACTTGTGGGAGTACACTGCGAGGCACTTGTTTAATCAAAACATGTTATGACAGTCTTATTTTATATATGTAATAGCATTACATTTAAATACTAACTATATGAGATTGCTTTCTATCATTATCTACAAATTTAATACATTAATTAATTTAATACAAAATTTGAATATAATTCAATATTATTACGAATAACAAAGGTAGTATATTCTATTATATGGAAGGGGTGTTTAAATTTTACGATGTTTTCTTAATAACCAATATAACTAAACATACTATTTATAAAATCAGTCCAAAATGTTAAATTTACTTACATTAGCATTAATACATAATGGGAAACACAAAGTAACATTTAAATATTTTTATAAAATAGATCAACATATATATATATAAAGCAAAAATATTTATTTACCAGTGGAAAATTGAAGAAGAGTAAGAAACACATTTAACTAATTGCAATTTTCGGAAAATTCGTCTTCAGGAGAAAAGAGCTGTAAAAGCAAAAGGCAGGTAACCTAACCTACCTTTAGGTTAAGCTGTAAACGGAACCTGCCTTTGTGGTTACAGTGTGCCTGGTATTCCCTCTCTTGTTTTTTCTCTCCTAGAGATGGATTTCCCGAAAATTTAAGTTAATAAGTCTGTTACTCTTCTACGATTTTGAACTCGTATTGTGTCCAGTTTTGGATCATATTTCCATTTTTCGTAAATATTTACATTTACATAACTAGTTACTGACATTGCTTTTCTATTATTACAAAAATTAAATGATTTAAAAAAATGAATAAACTAAAAGAATATAATTTGCTATCAATAAATTGAAAAAACAAACAGTATTTATATTACTTTAAATAATTGTAAGTAAATAATTAAATAAAACGAATAATTGGATTTTTAAAAGAAAGAAATTATGTTGGTCGACGGATTAGATTTGTCCTAGAATATGATTTTTTAATGCCATAGGAAAGGAATCTTTGATGGATCGATTGGTGGGTCGTAGCTGGAGTGAAGCGAAAAGTTGCAATGTCATCTCGAATCATGGGAGACCTGCAGGATTTTCTGGATTCATTACGGATGTTCCTGATGTCTTCTTGAATCCACTTGTTTAGTATACAACTGAACAATAAGATGAAAGAACAATAGAGAAAATGAGTTTCCACTAGTTGTATAACAAAATAATCTTATTTGGGGAAAAAAAAAAAAAAAAAAACAGGGATACACTGGACCATCGAATTTTTGTACTAGTAGAGACTGATACAGGTCTGGAAACATTAAAGTCTGGTAACACTGGTTAGTGGTAGCCTAATGGTGAGCAGTGGTTGATAACATGCCAAGACGTATCATATACATAACCTTAATAAAACGGTGGTCAGGCTAAAGCTACAATGCCTTACAGCAGGGGTGTCAAACTCATTTCGGTTTGGAGGCTGAATACAGCTTAGTTTGATCTCAAGCGGGCCGTGCCAGAGCAAGCTAATTGCAAAATTACATTGAGCTAACAATAAGTCTACCTTTTTCTTTGTACCAGTCACTAATACTAATAAATAGTACAAAGAATAATAAGTCAACTATAAAAATCTTTATTAAAATCTGACACTTAGTATCCACTATTATCTTTTTTGACAGAGATATTTCGCTGGTCAAGGTGCGAGGACAAAGGAAAAGTGGATAATACAGCGAGTACTAAAACACTGGTGGATAACATAACAACTGCAGGTTTTTAAGGAAATTAGATTAAACTGTTTTATATATATATATAATAATGTAGATTTATCCCGCGGGCCAGATTGAACCCCCAGGTGGGTCGAATCCGGCCCGCGGGCCGTATGTTTGACACCTCAGTTTTAGGACTACCCTAGTGTTCTTCTAAACTCGGTCGTCCCCCTTCGAAGAGGGTGATGCCCTTTACACCGGAACCAGGGCTTGCTAGTAGTAGTTCATCGAACTCCATCGTCATTGTGAGGAGTGTTGTTAGTACTTCAAGAGAAACGACTCATAGAGAGAGATTACAAATCTCTTGTTGGCTAAGCCCCACCAGTATGGACTAGTTATGATAGCCTCTAAGGCCTTCTGTTGCCTAACTGCCACCTGTACTGGAACATAAATGGGCTCGAAGGGGTGGTATATAATCGTCCCCACTCTGAGCTCCCGTCAATAGTCCGAGCCTCTACCAGGTAAGCACCAGTTGCCCAGTCCAATCAGCTGAGTTCAAGGCCCGTTCAAACTGGTAAGGGTTTGAGGTCTCTAGCTCCCCAGGATGCTAAACAGGCACTCTCCCGAGAAGTTACTGCTTCTCACACAGCAACCACAAGGATCTATCCAACTTGGATGAGAACCAACAGCCACCACATGTCCAACCTCAGTTGGCGGGATGGTGAGAGAACCTATTTTTGATTTCACCAGTGTTCCCAAGCCTTCCGGCAACCACACTATAAAAACAAAACTAGGCCGACGCTTGATATATGCTGCTCTTTGGACACCTCATGCTTACCCACAAAGCATGGGGTGTCCGAGGTGGACCTCGCGAAGGCGGGCAGCACGATACTACATCACGCAACAGACATATGATACTGCGCAACTGTGCCAAAGGTCGAAATTCAACCGTATTATAACTTTGAAAGAAATTAAAATCATGACACTTAAAAGACAGGAGGGTAGTTACGGCTAGGTTTCCTAGGGATACTGAGTTATTTCCTCTAGGACAGACTTACTGACTAATGTAATAAATTAAATAACTAAATACACAGGGTAAAACAAGACTGACTTAATGGCTAAGGTAACTAAAATAAATAAATAATTAGTGAATACTTCATTGATCTACTAAGGGTACTCGGATATTCCCGATACAGTATATATATATAGAGTATATATAGAGTATAGAGAGTAGGATGGTATCTGCTGCACTAAGTGTCACATATATAAGTATTTATGGTATATAATGGTGTTGGTTGATAGGCAAGGATATGAATTATGGTAGGTGAGTTAAGGATAGCAACAATAAGATTACACGATATATAAGTATTTATTTGAGTTAAGGGTTATGTTAAGATAAGAAGATGGATGGTTGTATATGATAATAAGGTGGTTATAGTTATATAAATACTTATTAGGGAGTAAGGTCTTGCGGGGGGAGGGAGCCCATACTAGGCTAATATAAATTAGAAAAAAAAATAAATAATGACTAGATATATAAGTTAAATTAAATTATAACTTATAGTGGATTAGCGTAATAAGTAAATCTTATAAATTATAGCGTATAGTTTGTTTAACTTAACGAAATTTTGCTAGCCTAGGCTACTCGGTGGTCTCACTCTGTCCTCATTGGGAATGTCCACTTACTCGTACATTGGGAGAACCAATACCAGGACGATATCACAGGTCAATACATTTTTTGCTGTCCAAGGTTTCTAAGCGGATTTAGATTAATTTAAGAGTGCTGATTCCGAAAAACATACTAATTTTTCTCATCAAGTCAAGTTTTTGAGATGTTTCTATTTCCTACCTGTTTAACTTAAAATTAGGGGTACTTCTAAATACATTCTAGCGTCATAATTACAAATTGTAAGTTGTTTTTGTGATCTATTTTAAATGATTATGACATCATAAAAATTAAATTAAAATAAGCCATCATTTTACTTTTGTTGCAGATTTTTGGAATAAATATTTAGAATGGCTACATCCTTTTCTGGACGACGTTGCTTTGAACAAACCAAATATGTTTTGCTATATTTTCGAGGAATATACGTTGAAATCCAAATGGATTTCAAACTTATTTGCATACTAATTGTAAATATTTTATTGTGATTAATGAATATGTGTGTTAAAGTTCAATAAAATTATTGTTCCTTCGATTTGCCTGTTTTTATTGTAGGTATCGCCTTCCTACAGAGCGGGGTATAACCATAGCAGAATAACTAGACCTGATAGAGAAAAAGCGACAGCATTTCTAGAATCAGCGCCCTTAAATAAGGTAAAAAGAGTTAAATCTTAGGCACCAAGACAACTTTTTTCTTTGTTGACCAATCTAATTTATGCTATTCGGAAAAAAAGTACGGAAACTTGAAAGTACGGTTTCTTGAAGTACGGAAACTTGAAAGTACGGTTTATTGAAGTACGGAAACTTGAAAGTACGGTTTATTGAAGTACGGAAACTTGAAAGTACGGTTTCTTGTAGTACGGAAACTTGAAAGTACGGTTTCTTGAAGTACGGAAACTTGAAAGTACGGTTTCTTGAAGTACGTAAATTTGAAAGTACGGTTTATTGAAGTACGGAAATTTGAAAGTACGGTTTATTGAAGTACGGAAACTTGAAAGTACGGTTTCTTGAAGTACAGAAACTTGAAAGTACGGTTTATTGAAGTACGGAAACTCGATAGTCGAGTATATTTACTTTCTGAAGTTATTGTGACTTTATGATATCAGTTAGAAAACATTTCAAAACAATGATTGAATCCAATGATCCATAAAAAGTTATGATAGTTGAATCAATGATCCAAGGAGTATCACAAAACTTATCAGTAGCCCCTAAAAAGTCATTCATCAGTCAAAGGGGCCACATCACTAGAACTTGAAAAAATCAAAGGGCTGAATCAGTGGATCAGTGAAAAATCTAAGGGTAACGAAATTGGAGTAGCCTAGTCTACTCGGTCTCACTCTGCCCTCATTGTGAATTACCAATACCCGATTGATAACATTGGTCAACACATTTTACACTGGTTTACATACCTAATTATCAAAAGTCATTAAAGAAAGCTATTAAAAGTCGTAGAAATGAATCATGAAAAGTCAAATGACCTAGTCAGTGGTCAATTAAAAGTAAAAGCGCTACTGCTTTTTAAAATAGGGCAAACGAGAGATTCTCTTAAACACATAAACAGAGGTATTTTAGAGAATTTAGTTAGTAATAATTTCACTGTTCGCGGGCCTGTTTTGGTCTATTACCGTGTGCCTATGCCTTTCGGCTATACCACGGAATAAAACAGAGCAGATCGATGTTTTTTAACGTGGTGCCCTTTTGCCATGCGGAGGGGATCACAGCGGACCAATAAAGGTACTACCGGAACCCCACAGCATGGCCAAGGTGGACCTTGCGGAGGTGGGCATCCACGACTGACATCACGCATTTATTCTATTAAGAGTTATGTAGTCATATTTCATAATGATCATAATCATAAGTCATAATACATACACACATGTACATACTTATATACACATACATACACACCATCATATGCACTTACATACGCACGCACTCATACTTCTTATTGTTCTTAAATTCACTCTCTATATACATAGGCTGTTGGTTTGGAGGGCCAGTACTTCTTTCTTGCACTGTTCGCGGGCCGCATGCGACTCGAGTTTGAGACCTCCGATCTAGACAATGTTATTTATAATATTAAAAAAAAAACCTTCTTACATCCATCTTCTGTTGTAATGCCTATTATAGTTGTTCCATTTGCCTCGCGATTGTTGAGAACCTCGCGACCAGTTGGACCATCCAGACGTTTCCGACCTATGAGAGTAATTCGACCTATTTGATCTGAAGGATGAATTTGACCTGTTTGACCTAAACGATGAATTTGACCTAAAACATAAAACAAACGACTTTATAATACATACTAGCAGATGTGTATCTTATCTTTGTACCTTTGAAGGGTATTTTACAAAAATTCAGAGATGGTATTACAAAATATTATTATAGATTATAGAATAGTAGAAAATATCATTATTAGTACAGTCCATAACTGTCATTAGATGGAGAGTCAGGCTAGCTCAGTGGTTACGTGCTCGCCTCTGAACTGATAGGACCGGGGTTCGATCTCCACCTGACCTCGATTTATTCACGCGGGAGGTGAATAAATCTGAGCACGTCGTCCCTCGGAGAAGGACGTTAAACTGTCGGTCCCGAGCCTGAACGATGTCAGGTACTCGTTAAAGATCCCTACTCTAAATACACTTGAGTTAGGCAAAATTTAGGACTCCCACTGTAGAATCAATCTTCATTGTGTGGTATCACAAAGGGCCAATGCTTGGCCTAAGTGTGTTCCCTTGTAGGACTGCCACTGCAACCTAACCTCACCTAAACTGTCATTAGATCTGGAGTTTCTTTTACGTTTTGCAGCTTTAGATACTGAGCTCAAATTTCATTTATCTAAGTGTATTTCTTATTTACAACGTGGGTAGGTAGGAATCATTTTTTTTTTAAAGTGAGAAAATTATGATAAAGGAAAACGAAATAAAAATCAACTAACAACATCTACTAGCTACAGTATCAGGCACTTAAAAATACTTCCATATTTTTAAATAACTGAAAAAAAAACAACACATAAAGAAAGTGAAGAATGATTGGGATCAATATTTCGAAATGAAGTTCGTCTTCAGGAAGAGAATAGACGAGAGAAAAAGTGTCGGTATAAAGTGACACTCATTTCTTTATGTGTTGTTTTTTTCAGTAACTTATCTGTCCGGTTTGGGCTGTTTAGTAATTTTATTTCTTCCATATTTTAAGCTATACATAGTTTAAACGTCCATAACTTCTTCTTTGAATTTCCAATCCATTCATTAAATTTTAATTTTTCATTCATTTTTTGTACAATCTGTTATAGTGTGGTATTTACTCATATTTTACATAACAAGGTTTCACAATAAACACGTGAAATAAAAATAAATGTCCAAACAACAATCGCAAATCAGGAAAAAAGACTAAGATCTTTCAACCGTAACAAGCGGTCATCGTCTGAGTTAAAGCTCTACTGATTTTACGAATTTTGACTGCTTTTGTCAGTTTAAATTTGACTCTTGACAAGAACGCTTGTTACGGTTGAAAGATCTTAGCCTTTTTTTAATTTTATTATTGAATTTACTATTTAGGAGTTCAAAATCGAAGAAGAGTAATAAACAGAGTAATGAAACACATTTACAAACTCACATTGCATAATCCGTCTTCAGGAGAAAAGAGAGGGACGGTTTTCTCCTGAACACGGATTGCCCGAAAATTTGATTTTGTATGTGTCCAGTTTGGATCGACTTTCCGATATATATATATAGGTGTGTTCTCTAATCGGGGTTCGGTCAATTTTCCAGGATAAAAAATCAAACTCTCGTTGCCAACGTTTCGGTTTTATTTAAAACCTTTTTCATAGGCAGAAGTAAGAATTTTTTAACTAAGAAAATGAAATTTACATTATTTAAAGGAACAACAATGTTAGCCGGACAAAACCTTCGACTAGACTGTCTAGTCGAAGGTTTTGTCCGGCTAACATTGTTGTTCCTTTAAATAATGTAAATTTCATTTTCTTAGTTAAAAAATTCTTACTTCTGCCTATGAAAAAGGTTTTAAATAAAACCGAAACGTTGGCAACGAGAATTTGATTTTTTATCCTGGAAAATTGACCGAACCCCGATTAGAGAACACACCTATTCTATCAAACGGTCGATATATTATTGAATCTGTTGTATATATATATATATTATATATATATATATATATATATATATATATTATATATATATATATATATAGTACGAGTTCGAGATTAACAAAGAGCAACACACAAAGTAGGGAAACACACTTACAGACTCAAAGTAAGTAAGTTTGTACTTTGACTTTGTAAGTGTGTTTCCCTACTTTGTGTGTTGCTCTTTGTTAATCTCGAACTCGTATTGTGTCCAGTTTGGATCGTATTTCGTTTTATCAGTAAATATATATATATATATATATATATAGTAGTATTTCTGCACATATATGGTTGTCACTTATGGCTAATAACATAAACAATGAATCAACTTACTTGTAGCTTTAATTTCCATTTAGGTTAGTATTTAGTTATTCTTTTTTTTAGTTTAGTGTCATGTTTATAAATAGACAATGAACATACAGCCTTTATCAATGATACGACATTGTGGTCATGCTTTCATTTAAATAATGTTATTTAAGTGCTACATACTGAAGAAAGTAAAACATGTACTCTAACTGTGAATGGTATGAATTAGAGAGTCTGGTAGGAATACCTTTGAGATGTGAAAGATGCATTAGATGCACGACTCCTGTCACTGAACACAGACGAAGACCTTTGGAAGTTGTTGTTTCTGCGTCCATACTGATAGTCGAGTCGTTTGAGACTTTGTTGGGTCAAGGTTGTAGGTACTCCAAACGATCTTAAGCCTTGACTGAAACAATCATCAGACCTGCTGTCAGTGAAGCATCATAAGATAACTCTATGGAAAAGTTATCCTGACTGAAACAATCATCAGGTCTGCTGTCACTGAACCATCATAAGATAGCTCTATGGAAGAGTTATCTTCACTGAAACAATCATCAGACCTGTTGTCAGTCAACCATTATAAGATAGCTCTATGGAAAAGTGATCCTGACTGAAACAATCATCAGACCTGCTGTCAGTGAACCATCATAAGATAGCTCTATGGAAAAGTTATCCTGATAGAAACAATCATCAGACCTGCTGTCAGTGAACCATCATAAGATAGCTCTCCGGAAAGGTTATCCTGACTGAAACAATCATCAGGACTTCCTGTAAGTGAACCATCATAAGATAGCTCAATGGAAAAGAGATCCTGACTGAAAAAAACATCAGACCTGTTATCAGTCAACCATTATAAGATAGCTCTATTGAAAAGTTATCCTGACTAAAACAATCATCAGGTCTTCCTGTAAGCGAACAATCATAAGTTAGTTCTATGGAAAAGTTATCCTGACTGAAGCAATCATCAGGCCTCACTGTCAGTGAACCTTGATAAGATAGCTCTAAGGAAAACTTATCCTGACAGAAACAATCATCAGACCTTACTATCAGTGGGCAATCACAAGATAGCTCTATGGAAAAGTTGTCCTGACTGAAAGTCATCAGGCGACCTGGTTACAAGCCACAAGAACTAAAAAAACCCTGATACAGATAGTTCAGAATATAACTAAACGCCATATGCCAGAAATTTGGATATTCAAAGAGACCTCAGGTCAGAATCAATTTACGAATTTACAAACAGACTGGTGACCAATGAAGACACGAAAATCCCATCCCCATCCAAACTCCCTTCTCCAGAGCATATCCCTAAGAATTCCCCAACCACATCCAACACAGAGGCTGCTGTTAAAAAAGAACTCCAAACCATAGACCGACAATTCTTTCACGACTCAAAAGACGACTAAACAAACGACCACGAAGTAATGTAAACCGACAAACTGAATAAAAGAGTACAAACATTTACTTACTGAGTCCACAAACACAGCAGTATTATAATTCAGCAGTAGTAGGACCTTGACCAGGAACTGCTAATTACAACGGGCACTGCAGTGCGCGGAGAGAATCGTTAGTCCTTGGAAGGGGAGAGAAGGAGCAAGCTCAATGACTTTTAAAAATAGTTCTTAAACCGAGCAGTATGCAACTATAATGATATCCTAATACAATAAATGTAGACATCGATGTGACAATACAAAAAGAACCACTATCATTTCATACAATAACAACACAATGCTATTTAAAAATAAACTTACCCATAGTTCCAGTTTGCAAAAGATCTGTCTTGGTTGCGGTTTCTCTTGCCATGATCTCGTGAACCTCCCTGAAAATGAATTAAAATATCATCATCATTAAATAAAACCAACACCTAATGGCATATTTCGTTTGTAAGAGTGAACCTAAAAAAAAATGAATTTAAATTAATATTTAATTAACAAATGGACCAGGGGAGGAACCCCACAACAGAGGTGGGTTATCGGGTGAATCAACCCAGACTAAGGGTTCAGTGTCCCCGACAGTTCTGAGAGTCTCGTGTATTACCCGAATGCAGACAGCGGAGATAGAATAATACTTGTATTTCAAAGTAGTACAAAAGAAACGTGTAAGTTGATTTTTTTACTTTACGTATTTTAGCAGACTTACAAGTTGTACTACCACTTAGCCTATTTTTGATATTTTTGGAAGATGTCTGGATGTAAGGAGTCCGCGGAATCATCAGTCTTCAAGTCATGTTTGATGAACCCTCCCTTCTTAATGGTCCACTTCTTCCAAAGTGGTCCACTTGGACCCCAAGGAGTTCATAGAGAATTACTCGAGGTATAAGAGGAAAACTAGTGTTTAAAAGTCCAGAGACGCGGTTAGCGCTCCATGTTAAGTTTATATGCATATATCAGGATAGCATAACCAAAAATACATCAAAGTATAAGCGAGCTGACCGTTAGAATATTCAAACACTATAAAATATAAGGCCCAACATTTTCGTCAGTTTGTTGTAATGTTCCAAATGTTTTCAAATTTCTATTACATTTTTTTTTTGTCATAATCAAAACTGATTCTTTTACCATTTATTTTAGCATACATTATAAAATGTTAAAAAAGTAATATTTTGCACTGTCTTTATTCAAACTAGACCATCGTCGTCATGAGGAGGTGTGAAGAGCGAAGAGTCCCGCAATTTTTAAATGCGGAAGGGAGGGAGGTGTGAGTGGGACGGCATGCAGGGTGACATGCAGTGTTTATTGTGAAAACTTGTTACGTAAAATATGAGTAAATACCACATTATAACAGATTGTACAAAAAATGAATGAAAAACTAAAATTTAATGAATGGATTGGAAATTCAAAGAAGAAGTTATGGACGTTTAAACTATGTATAGCTTAAAATATGGAAGAAATAAAATTACTAAACAGTCCAAACCGGACAGATAAGTTACTGAAAAAAACAACACATAAAGAAATGACTGTCACTCACACCTCCCTCCCTTCCGCATTTCTTGCTTTTCTATAATAGTTAGTTGTTAACTGCCCTTTGTACTGTACCTTTTGGCCTTGTTTAATATTTTCGTTTTTACCTGATGATGGGTAATGTGAGCCGAAAGCTTGTGTTTTAGATTAAGTTTCAAATTATAGTTTTAGTTTACAGTGTTAAAGTGTTTAGTGTTCAACTTCTTTCCTATCATGTCGTTACCAGAACTCCTTTGGCAAATACCCGAAAGTTACCGAAAACTAGTTAGGAAACTAGAGAACATCAGTAAGAAATTGGTCAACACAGAAGCTGCTGCCAACTTTAATCATACCTGCTTAAGAGAAGACCTGCTACCTTCATACACCAATATATATATACAATTTTTTGATGAAAATACGATCCGAAATAGACAAATACAGTTCAATGTACGTACATAAAGGAACGTAGAGAAATTAAAAACACACACTTACAGTCTCTAATTTTCAGCTGAACCGTCTTCAGGAGAAAAGGGACTCCCTTAAAAAAAAGGGGTCTCCAACCGTCTTTGTACCAGTGCGCTTGGTTTCCCTTTCTTATCTCTCCTGAAGACGGTTCAATCGAAAATTAGTGACTGTAAGTGTGTGTTTTTAATTTCTCTACGTTTTTTTATGTACATTGAACAATATATATATATATTTCACTGATAAAACGAAATACGATCCAAACTGGACACAATACGAGTTCGAGATTAACAAAGAGCAACACACAAAGTAGGGAAACACACTTACAGACTCAAATTTTCGGGTAATCCGTCTCCCATTCTCTTTTCTCCTGAAGACGGATTACCCGAAAATTTGAGTCTGTAAGTGTGTTTTCCTACTTTGTGTGTTGCTCTTTGTTAATCTCGAACTCGTATATATATATGTGTGTGTGTGCTACTCAAAATGATGATAATTTAAGTTTCATCAATGGAATACCACTGTAAGATAAACGAGGAAAATGAAATAAGGTAAGCGGAAATGTCAACCTTCAGTTTTTTTTTTTTTCAAGTAATGCCTCCCCTTTTGTTCTATGCTTTTATAAGATAAACTTTTCAGCAATCCCCCTCCCTGGCCGGCCACACACTAGGATCAATAATAACAATGACAATAATTTATGAGAAGTTGATTGATATTGAAGTCTACCATACCCTGAAAGAGTCATTTCTTTGCCTATAGTAATAGTCATGGCGTCCTGGGCCTTGCCTATTGAAGTCATTTCTCTCTTCAAACGACCTTGATAGCTCACCATTAGGGGTCTGATAACAAGAATACAAAAACAAAAAGTTAATTTATTGATTGACAGAAACATATACACAAGTGTTTCACAGATGTACACACTATTTGTGATACTTTAGCCTGTTTAGCATATAGCCTACTTCTTTTGAGTACAACAATTTTGTCTAACTCAAGTGTTTCAGAGGGATCTTTAACGAGAACCAGATATTGTACAGGCTCAGGTCGATGATCCTTAACAGTTGACTGGTATGTACAGGTCTTGGTGGTACTATATATATAAAAAATATTCTGCGGTAAAATGGATAAACAAACAAAAGTCTCCACACAAATGAAGTTTTATTCAACAGCAACAACGCGTTTTGAACACTTTGTGTTCATCATCAGGAAGACACTATAATACAAATTATATCTAATCAGTAACAAAATCAGAGTGGAACAATAACATTCAAGAGAATTCAAGACATACCCAAGGATGTGGTGCTGACGGGCTGGTCCAGTGAAAACAAAGAGTGGGGATAGGCATTTAGGAGATAAGGTGACAAAGGTGTCGGGTATGCTTGAAAACCTTTAACTGAAATACAGAAGGCCAGAACCACTAATTTAGAGGAAAGAAACTTTTTTTTTTTAAATTTATTCTTTGTGATTCTAGGAACAGTTTAAGAAATTTTGGACACCCTGGAATTTGATCATTAAGACATAGAGAGGCAGAAGGATTATTAATGAAGGCTTTGTTTATTTCGAAACCTTCCAATTTACAAATTTCTTTAAACTTTCTATTCGATTATGAACACAAAGTGTTCCAAACGCGTTGTTGCTGTTGAATAAAACTTCATTTGTGTGGAGACTTATGTTTGTTTATCCATTTTTACCTCAGAATGAGTAAATACCATACAATTAAGGATTGCACAACTAATGATATAAAATATAATTCTTTTGAGGGTTGAGGTCTAATGATTTGAAACTAGTCCTTTTCATGACGTTTCGACATATATTTATGTCATCTTCATGGCTACATGTTTGTTTTACAATTAACACCACTATTACTACTATTTTGGTTATTTATTACATTTTACATGAACAGTAATAGAAAGGAATTGATTTGATAAAACTTTTATTTCAACTATGGATTTTTTTTTACATTGACATAAGGATATTTTTATTATTATTTTCTGTCAGCCTCCGACCCTGATGCCTCCAGGGAATACATATTACATCTTTCATTGATTCTACAACGGAAGTCCTAAATTTTGCTTAACTCAAGTGCATTTAGAATAGTGATACGAGTACATGACATCTTACAGGCTCGGGACCGACGGTTTAACGTCCTTCTCCGAGGGACAACGTGCTCAGATTTATTCACCTCTTACATGAATAAATCGAGGGCCAGGTGAGAATTGAACCCCAGACCTACCAGTCCAGAGGCGAGCATGTTACCACTGAGCTAAACTGGCCCCCATATTTCATATATACCAAAAGTATTCAAATTTCAGGTATATACTAAAAGCAGGATGTTCAAATCAAATTATAACAATAGTAAACAGTAATATAACTAATAAAAATATAAATCACCTGACTGCGAGGTCTTCTTTGGTTAGATATATCATTTGGAATGTCTACCCTAAAAACATTAAAAAAAAATTAATAAAAGCGAACACCATTACAGAAGTCAAACATATAAGATAAATTTCGAATAAAATTCTTACATGTAAAAAATCAAAGCTAATCAAACATATCATTTCTTTGCTTTCCATTGTATGATGAATTGTTTTACAAAATGCTCTAAACAATTTATATGTTACACTCTTCTATGTTGTAAGCTTCCAGCTATAAAAGTTTTAAATTATACTGAACAGCTGGCTTTGAATCTGATTTGAAGTATGTAAAACTGGCTAATTACTAATATATTTTTTCTGAATATACATTTTTAGTAACTTTATAACAAAGTACAGCACGTAGGAAAAAGATAACATATCTACAACACTTCAGATCATCTTCTTTGGCTACCATGAATGACCATAAAAGATTTTGAATTTTACTATTCACTTAGAAGTTGTAAAGGTTCCGAGATCTGGATTTGGACGTCCAAGAAATGATAAACATTTTAAAAGGAACAGGAATAAAATAAACATATAGAATGACTATGAGAATAAGAGAAAAGGCACTCAACTGAATTGTCATGTTTTGTTAGCAATGAAAACAACTGGATATTCAAAACAACAACAAGTGATTGTAGAGTTTATCAACCCGATAGCGAAACAAACATGCACCTGTTTAAAATCTATATATAAATTCTCTTCGTGGTCTGTATGTATGTATGTATGTTTGTACCTTATGCATTCGGCCTACAATGGACCTTTTTCAAAAATTCTTTTGCAAGGCACTTTCTATAGGTCTTGGGGTGGTTTTAGGCCATTAAACTCTGGGGGGCAGCTTAACCCCGGCCCCCTAGGGCCCAAAAACCTCAAAAATTTGCCAATTTTTAGTTTTTGCATTTTTTCTCAAGAAATATGGCGCCTACGGCCTTAATGCATAAAATATGAAATGTTGGAAATAAAAATAGAGCTCAATGTTATTTAATGATTTTTTGCTCTAGGATGCTTCTTTCATAGCCTAGGTACCACTATTCTCCTGAAAATGTTAAAAAACGTCCAAGGGACTGTAGATCATGAATGATGAATCGTAAGACAAAAATGCATAAAATAATATTGAACCCAATTTTCATTTCGATCATTTCATATTTTATACTTAAAACTTCTAGACCCGGGCAACGCCGGGTATTTCTGCTTGTTAAAATAAGTTCCCTTTTTTACTTTACTATAAGTAAAGTATAGTGAACGTGAAAAAATTCGACCTCAAGATTTTGACGGAATTACATGTTTGTGTAATCAGGTCCCTGAAGTCGTTTTATAAAGTTTTTTCGATGATGTCTGTGTGTGTGGGTGAGTGTGTTAGCATTGCTTGGTACCACGCTACGGTCCAGAATCTTTTACACAAAAATGGGCCTCACAGGGAAGAAAATCCCTATTGTTTGGGAAGAATTATGCATGACGGGAAAGTCACTTTTTTGGCCAAAAACCGTTTTTTAGAAAACATTTTTTTCTCCTAAATTAATAACCCTAGAGTTTTGAAATTTTGGCATTATCTTTGAGGTTACAAATGGAACAAACGAAAAATATATTCAGAATTTCAAAACAACGGGAAATATTTTTTTTTCAATAAAATGTAAAAATTTTGACGTATAATTCAATCTCAAAGCTTGTGAGAGAGATACAAGCCATACCGTTTGACGGATCAAAATGAAACTATGCATAAAAATAGAACATATGGAAAATGATTTGAGGTAATTCTTTTCAAAATTACATTCACCAAAGGGTGAATACGATTTCTGTTTTCAGAAAATGTTTTTTTGACGCTAAACGGCTCAATCAAATTAATTCGTCACGAAAACAAACACAATAAACTTTCAACCCCTTTAAAAAACTAATTTTGAAAAATTAAAATACATTTTTTTTTAATTTACAAATATGTATTAGTTGACAAATCCGTCTGAGAACAGTATTAAACATAAAAACAATTACGATCTTAAAAACTCATTTTGATGTAAAATTTACGATTTTTTTGTTAACTCTTTATTACTTTAATTTTTTTTTCTATTTCCTATTTTTACCCCGGACTGCCCCTCTCCCTTTTTGCGCCATTTGACTTTGTACTCCCAAATACTAATTATACAATAATTATATGAAATTAGGGCATCAAAAGTGAAATTCAGAATCTGTCAAAATAGGAAAAAACATGTAAATATATTTCGCGTTACAGCAAAGCAAAGTGATTCCACAGGTGTTTTCTTTTTTGTCCATATTTGTAGTCCCTCTTTTACTTACAAGTTCACAACAGCCTTCTGAAGGTAGTAAAGCTAGTAGTTGTCTCATATTACACTGTCCTGATTATAGGACTAACTTGCAACTTTTTACAGAATTCAATAACTGTAATATTTAATAAGATAATTAGAGATCAGATTGCAATTCATTTCGCTTAATTGGTAATAATAATCCAAATATCACATTTCATCCACACACACACAAACACTACTATTTTACAGCTTCTGTAAGATTCTCGTTTTGATCCATTTTTGCCGTTCTGCTTCCTTCCATCTGTGGCAACAAAAACCTAAATTTAATTCGTTATTTTCTCCTATATTTACCAAAATTACGTTTGTTTTCTAATATTTATCCATATAAATAAAAGAATGATTTTTGCCTCTACATTGTTTAGAAACTGACTCATTTCAAGTTTTCTTTACGTTTCATACATTGGAGAAACCGAATCCAGAAAAATTTCTGTCGGTTTGTCAATTTGTCCGCAAAATTTTGTCACAAGTAAACTCAGCCACCGTAAGACATATCAAGCTGAAACTTTTACAGTAGATTTGTGTATGTCTAACTTAAAATATAGGCTCTGAATTGATTGGAAATTCAACGTAGAAGTGAAGTTATGGTCGTTTAAAGCAAAAACGTTTGTCATAAGTAAACTCAGCCACCATGAGACATAGATAGCAAGCTGAAACTTTGACACTAGATTTGTGTACGCCTAACTTAAAATATAGGCTCTGAATAGATTGATAATTCAGTGCAGAAGCGAAGTTATAGACCTTTAAGCTGTATTTTGCTAACTTCACAGACATGTTCATTTTAAAAATATACAGGTGTGGCAAGTAGGTATTGTCAGTTGATTTTAATTTCATTGGAGCTTATGGATATATTGCGTACTTGACATTACTGATAAGGTGTTTCCCAGAGTTGAGGCTGTACTATCTATTAAGAATAAATAGTTTTGTGAACGAGCAATTCTCAACCCTTAATATGAACAGGCAGGAAAAATCAACACACAAGTTCTTACACTATATCAAGCCGAGGATAGAACTTACAAGTCAGTAAAGAGTGTGATTAGTGATGAGGAAGCAGTTCATTATCCAACTGAATTTCTTTCTCCTGGACTGCCTGCTCATGAGTAAAAACTTAAACTAGGAACACCAATCATGCTTCAACTTAGTAGTAGTAACAAATTTCATATTACGAAACGTGAGTGCCCCAAAACTGTGCAACGGGACACGACTCTGAGTTTGTGCTCTGCACAGATATGCCATAGAGGCGGACATCATGACTGGGTGTGGAATGGGGAGTCTGTGTGTATACCACGCATACCATTGATTCCGAGCCACTATCTGTTTCCGTTGAAACGATTGCAAAGTCCCATCAGAGTCTATTTCGCAATGACGTTAACCAAGTAGCAAGGGGAAACTTTATCTAACGCAGGAATTCAAGTTAGCGATACCAAGTTTTTCACACATTGTCAACTGTAGTATACTTGCTCAAGAGTCAGAGGTTCCAAGTCTTTGTTCTTTCATGAACCTGAAGGATAGACAGCTAATGTAGTGCATACAGAGGCATTTGCTTAACACTGTACTAATAATGGTATTTTCTACTATTCTATAATTTTTAATGGCATTTTGTAATACCAAGTATAATAGAATTACTGATTCCGTCAGAGACGGGTACGTTTGCTAGTATTTAATAAACTCTTTTCAATTTTTATTATAATTTTCAAACTTCATAGTCGAGGAATGTTTAAAGCTTTCAATAAAAAAATTTCTTTCGCTTTTTCGATTAAAATTTGGAACAAATTAAGCGATGTTTCACTATACTATAAATTTATTTTATAAAAGAAAAAAAAATTCTTCTCATACAAGAAAGAAACTACTTTACTTTATAACTTTAGCATTTATAACTGCTAAGTCAGACTGACTCAAATTATTATAATTGCGATATATTATAACCTCTAACAAGAATAAAAAAAACGGTTTATAATTACAGCATGATTATGCGGATATTCATATTACACATGAATCATCTAGTCTAATTAATATTCAGAATAGAAAACATCTTTTTATCTATTAAAACACATTATGCAATTTAATATTGTTAAGAAGATATTAAATTACCGAAATAACTGCGGCTAAAATCTAATCGAAAACGAAAATGAACATGTGGGTTAATAAAATTGTTAAGAGGTTATATCAAGACAGATTAATTAAACTTTAAAAATAATGTTGACCTTATTAAAAAAAAAAACTACCGATTAACGATGGTTTGACAATATGTTTTTGACGTGAAATCCCTTTTGACTAATGTCCTTATCAATGACTTTAACATTTTTATCCGCAATTAAGGTCATTTTCATCATTCCAAATGTTGATCATTTTCATAAGGGAATCCATGATCAAGGGGTAAGTGGCCTAACAACTATATAACATTTAGTGAAATAAAAATTTATTAACGGTTGAACAGTTTTAAAAATGAGTTATAAAATCAAACAACCTTTGGACTTGTTACTGGGGTTATAAAGAAGCATTGGTAGCTCAGAAGCTTAGTGTTCACAGCAGGACTGGTACATCCGGGGATCGATACCCACTCTGGCCCTGAGTTTATTCACGCGGGAGGTGAACAAAAAATCTGAGTATGCCGTAAGACGTAAAGCAGTCCGTCCCGAGCCTGTTCGATGTTAGGTACTCGTTAAAGATCCCTATTCTAAACACACTAGTGCTAGGCAAAATTTAGGACTCCCAATGTAGAATGTTCATTGTGTGGTATCACAAAGGGCTAATATTTGGCCTGTGTGTTGTTCTCTCGGGGATGTTGACTGCAACCTAACCTACTGTAGGTTAATAGTTCGAACATTGGGCCCTTTGTTATTCCACACAATGAAGATTGATTCTATATTGGGAGTCCTAAATTTTGCCTAACTCAAGTATACTTAGAGTATGGATCTTTAACGAGTACCTGACATCGTACATGCTCGGGATCAACGGCTTAACGTCCTCTCCGAGGGATAATGTTCTCATATTTATTCACCTCACATATGAATAAATCGAGGGCCAGAGTGGGTATTGAAGTCTGGACATAACAGTTCAGAGGCGAGTATGTTGCCTCTGAACTAACCTGGCCCCAATTATGAATTAGAGTATTATTAAGTAAAAGATGGTGGTAAACCTAACAGTCACACAGTGACACCAAATCATTATAATGCTGTCGCTAACATAGAAATTAACAGAATATAAACTCACTATGCCTTCTAAATTGTCGTCTCTATTCGATTAGTCTCAGAAGGCATCCATTTCCAAGAGACTGATCATTTAGTAATAGGTTCTTGAACATGGATAAATTCCGAAAACGATCACACAAAGAAGAAGTAATAAGTAATGATATACATGAATAAATAAATCATAAAATTCAATGTTCCATCAAATTCCTTGAAACCAAAATGGTTTGGCAGAGACAAAAAAACAACAAAATTTGAAAATATCACAAATGATGAACTTATTTTCAACTAAATAAATTGGAATGTTAGTGTACCATGTATGGTTCAGTTGATTTAACGATTGGTAATTCGGTAGTTGTACTAATTGCTTCTTCAGTAAATTAGATGACTACACTTTTATAATTATACGTAATTATTATTAATAATAAATAAATATAGATAGCGTTATATTTATTTTTGAAATTGACACCTCATGATGATACATCTATTCTCAATATCATTTAACAGTTAACTGGCGAATGATAAGAAATAATGTTGCTTGCAAGAAAATAGATAGAAGAATAGAAAATCATTTTATTTCAAATGCTCTTAAATATTAAGTCAGGGAATAATATCTCCCTGCTCTCGTACATGAAAAAAATATAAGTTTTCTGGCTTTGAGGCAAATAACTATTTAACCTTTTATAAATATTGTTTAGTTACCCGAACATATTAAAGTTAACAGTGATTTGATTCAAGTAAGTTTCTACATTATATTTATTACATTATTCATTACCCGAAAATAAAAGTTTTTAATGATTATAAGCATAAACAATTTTCTGTCCCTAGAATCAGAATGTCTAGCGTTATATTTGATTCAAAGGAGTTGAAAGAACATAAACACCAACTACAATTCTTTATATCTTTAGGATTGAAACAATTATAAATTAATATTTTTATATTCGGTATGGAAGATGAAAAATTACTATTTTAATTTGAATATAATAGATAAAATACATCAATAACTGTAACCAGCGTCATAAACAACTCCATGAATTAAAGGTTTCAAAATAGAAACCAAAAGATCAAAAGATATGTCGTTATTGTTATTGATATTGAGTATACTTTGGAAACGATTTAAACATGCCATTAGATCACATTAAGCGACAGCTGAGAAATGGACGGAAAACTCTTAAAGAATATTTTAACTAAAACGAAATGAAAACATACTTGGTATAAACATGGCCGTAACGTTATTTGTATAAAATCTCATTTTCTATGATTACTAATTGAAGTGAATTTTTAAAAAACTCATTGGATGCTTTTAATAAGATAAAAAGAAAACAATTCTACAATAGTTTAGATTGAAAACAAATCACTTCAACTGAGATCAAAACATAGGTTAATTTTTCACAAATGATTATTTAAGGAACTTAATAGTTTCAATATTATTTCCGGTAATTCCAAAACGAAAAAAAAAAAACATAGAAACTTCGTTTTCAATATATTAACGTAGTTTAATTCAAATTGTGTCAATAGTATTTCATAAATGTAATTCAGAAATATATATAAAAAACTGTTATGCAATCACAATCTTAGGTATAAAATATACTCCTTAAATTCTAATACGTTCACCTTATCTATAATTTACGAAATTTGCACTACATTATTGACTGAAGAAATATATAATGTTCTAAAAAATAAAATAGATCGACAGTAATAAGGAAATTGTTGTCACTAAGTAGAAGTTTATATCTAAAGAGATTAAGTTCTTTTCTTTTACTTACCTGACTCTCAAGTTGGGTTCACTATTATTCGAAATCATCGAACTATCCGAGAATTTGGTATTAGGTTCTTCCTTTAGATTAAGCGCTGACAATACTTTCAATTCTGCTGAATTTCTTTTCTTCGTAATTATTTCATCTGAAATAAGTTATCTTATAATTCATTCATTAGAAACTATTTAATTTACTATAATCAATATCATGCGACAACATGCAAAAAATTAAACTGTTATAAATAGTAAAGACAACAAAGTACATGAAAGTCTCTTCCCAAAATATTACATCCACAATCTACAGGGAAAGTCTCTAAAGGTAGTACTTTAAAGCTTTGGTAACATTTAGTTAGAAATGGTAATAGTATAAAGTAGAAGAAATCATACGAATTGATAAGGATAGGCTAGACAATGACAACGCACATCATCAGTACTGTCTTTTGAATTCATGTCATTAAAAATACCATTTCCACGAAATTGGGTACCCCTTAAATAATAAATGGGTTAAATAATTATTCACTCATAGCAAATATTTCAACGAATTTAACAATGAATAACATTCTAAGGACATCTCCACAGCAATGTTGTAAAAAGCATTTCACAGATGTATATTGAGTATATAACTAATGAAATAATAATTATATTCTGATTTATACCAAGAGATAAATTAAGATCTTCTGATCCATTCCTCATTATGACAAAAACAAGTATACACGAACGTCTGGAGAGGGAGAAGAGACTTTTGAAAATATCAAAAGGAAAGTTCGACTCTTGCAGTGTTTACCTCTGTTCAAAATACCACTAAATGTCGCCTTATCAGTTACGACCGTTTGTTCGTTGCTGTACCTCCAACTGTCGTCATGTGGCTGAACTAATGCATTTGTTTCTTTTAAAGTACATCTAAAGGTTTTAGTTCTGAGTTTTATTATAACATGACTCCTCCCGTGGAACACACAGACAGAGACTTAGATCTTTCGAATGCTGGACGTGGTGTTTGGCTAGTCAAGGTATTAATATAGTTTCAAAAATTAACATTTAATATTTTTGAGTGAGCTATATTAACCAACTTTGAATTGTTCTGGATGTTTGCTTCAGGTACCTAAATATATAGCCAATAGATGGGACAAGGCTCCAGGAAACATAGAAGTGGGTAAATTAAAAATTTCTAAGCTTCCAAAAAGTAAGGCACAAGTATCATTAACTTTGTCTGAGACGATTATGTGTTTAAAAGACTGTGTAGAGCAAAATATACCGAAAGAACACAGACTGGATGTATCAATGGTCACTAAACAAACTCTCGGGATATTTTCACATTATGTTCGTAAGTATTCATGGTTTCTTCCTTCTAATATTGTTAAGGTTTAGATGGATTTATTATTTAAGGAAATTTTTCAATACAGTTTGATAGATTCATATGGATTGCATATCAAACATGACATACAACATTTACCTATATATGTTGCAGTAGTTTTGGTGAATTAATCAACCTATTAACACCAATACTCTTATACCCATAATAATGCTTTTTATTAATGAACTTTTCACTTAACTTTTTCATTTTCCAACTTCCCAAAACGCTATTCTGAAGCAGATTAAGGGCTAATTTTCTCGCTTTCGTGTTTTCGGAAAGATTCTAAAATCACCTTACCAACTGACTAAGATTCTACCACTGTCATTCAAAATTATTCTGGTTCTGAGGCTGATAGACAAATTGGATTCAATAAATGTACAATTATGGCCAAAACCTCGTAACCTCGTATCCATGTCCTGACACTCCTGAACAAGATTTACATCCTCTCCAATGGACTACTTGCTCAGGTTTTGTTCATCTCCTGTGTGAATAAATCTAGGACCTGAGGGGTTATCGAACCGCGGATCTTTCAGTCCAGAGGAGAGTACGTAAGAAACTGGGCGACCCTGGTCTTTTATATATAACCAAGGAATTCCAGTCTAAAATAAAAATTTCCATTTCCTATAAAAATTGAAATTCCTCCGATTTATTTTTGACCTTAAGTTCACAAACAACTGCTTACTGGTAAACACATGATTTGGAATTTTAAAGCTGAAGGAACTTTAATATATCTTGATACCATTCCTTTAGTTTTCCACAATCACCATAGATCAAATTTCTTATCACTTCATAAACAAAATACAATTAGAGACACTGCCCTTCCTACCTTATCACTTCTAACTATTGATGTCTCGTTTTTCTGTTTGCCAATATCCTCGTCGATTTGTTTCTTTGTCTTGCACATCTGGTGCTAGAATCTAATGGATTCCTGTTTAACAATAAAGTGTAACAACCAAACAAAATGTTTTGTAATGGGTACATAAATGGTTTCTCCGAGTTTTTCTCTTTTATGCCACTATTAAAACAAGTATTTTTGTAATCTTTTGATTTGGAGCCATTACTTTTCATATATGGCATTTTTACATTTGGACTCATAATGAAAAGCACGTTTAAAGGTTAGGTTAGGTTGCAATGGTAGTTTTACACGAGGACGCACATAGGCTGAACATTGGCCCCTTGTGATACCACACAATGAACATTCTATTATATTGGGTGTTTTAAATTTTGCCAAGCTGAAGCTTATTTAGAGTAGGGAACTTTGGTACAGTCTCGGGGCCGACCACTTAACGTCCTCTCTGAGGGACAATGTGCTCAGATTTATTCACCTCCCACGTAAATAAATCGAGGAGACCAGAGTAGGTATTGAACCCCGGACCTACCCTTTCCAACCCCAATCTAAGGTGTTATGCGATCTGTTCCCGAAGGATGGATGATACAGGGGTTACTGTATTTTGAACGGAGCCTCAAGGATACCAGGCGACCCTGGTATACAGTGCTCTGCCGGAGCGGACCAAATACATCGGATAGAGCTTCAGGGATTTTCCCCTGTATGATTCTAAGGAGAAGGAAGTCCGAAGATCATCCTCCGTAAGCGCAGAGGGTCATTTATGTAAAAGTGCTAACTAGTGGGAGCCAGCCTTCCACAAGTGCACCTAACGACCCGAAGAAGAAGAAAGGAAGTTACTCCCGAAACTTAGGGAGCCTGAATGGACATTATAAATGATGGATTTATAAATAGATTCTGCAAAGAGGAAGAAACACCGTTGCATCCCCTGACTGATTGTAAGACAACTTTACTGCACAGAGGTAGGTGCTTCGGGACACTCAACAAAACCATAGAAAAACTTTTACCGCAGGAACCAGCAAAAGTGCTGAGCTTCTTGGAGGCGTTGAAGCTAACTGCTGGGTTACTTCAGTACAAAAAGTAGGAAGTACAATAGTTTTTTTTTTAAGACGCAGTGCTATAGTCACCCTAAAATAATAATATAATCCCTTCCAGAGGCAACACATTGCCACTGAGCTAACCTTGACCCCCGTAGCAATCAAGAAGATTGCATTATCCTTTTGATAAATATTACAACACTGAGTAAGGTGTCTGGATGATAACTTGTTGTTTTGTTTTAGCTAATAATACCCCCGATGCTCTAGTACCAGAAAGTGAAAAATTATGTTTAGAAGGGAAAATAGTACAAAAATTGGAATGTCGACCGTATGGTAATATTTTTTTTTCTTTATGGGTGTTTAATACATTCGTTTGGCTGATAGTCATGGTGATTTTACTTGTCTGCTTCAGCTGATCCTTGTTATATGAAACTGAAATTAGACTCCATAAGAAAAGCGTCGATTCCTCAGCGTCAGATGAAACAGCTTGACAGAGTGGTGCAAACTTTTAAACCTGTTTCGGATCATAAGCACAATGTCAGTTCAACAATCCTCTTAATCTATTAGATATAAATGAACGCAAATTAAAAACCAACTCACTATAGTTTAACAATAAGACTTGAACAGGTTCATCTCATATTTCAGTTTGATCGAAAGACTTATTTCTAAGTTCTTTACTGTAATATAGATTTTGATTTTGTATTTCACAAAAGTTTTTATTTTGAAATCTTTGTATATATTTTTTTTGTTTGCCTGATGGGTAGTAACCTCCCAAGAGCCAAGGTTATTTTCTTCTTTATAGCGTATTCCCATTCTGACTTGAATATTGAAATGGCTTAAATTGATCATTAACTTAAAACTACATACTGAGATATGTCTAATTTATACATAAAAGAGATTATTAATTACTTGCTCTGCTGGGGTGGTTGTTCGGGAGGTGAGACCAAGCAAGGACTGAGGGTAACATGGAGTTTTTAGGGGTGGGAGGGCGTTCAAAAGAATGCAGGAGGTCTTGGCAGATATATTAGCCTAACTGTACCAAGAGAACATATACGGACTGTCACTCTTATACTTAACATTCTGGTTGTTTTAGCAAGAGGAAAACACATCTTTCTAATTATACAAAAAGATCCAGAAATGTTGTACATCTTACTATCTGTTCATTAATACGTAGAGAGGAGTTCTTTCCGAATGATTTGTTTATTTCAAAAGCCTCTAACTCTGCTATTTTCTGATCCTTATTATTGATTTGTAACATTTTTAAATTAGTATTTGGATCAAAACTATGGTTATTAGTTACAAGGTGTTTTGCAAAGTGGGAAATGAAATAAAAAAAATCTGGAGTGGCCTACACTCTACTTTACTATAAGTAACTCAATGTCAAATTTCTTGAGTATATAAAACATAACGTATCATTTAAGCATAATATAAATATCTAAATGGGATATAATTATTAGCATTGCATTCGTGAGGTAGTACAGATAGTGATTGAAGGACATATCAATTTATAAGCTTATTTTTGTACATCACAAATAATTTATTATTTGCAAATAATTTCATTAGTATAACTACAGCAGTAATATCATTTTTGAAAAACCAATGTGAACATTTCTTGAAACGAAATATTATCCTACAAGAGAACATGGCTATTGTTCAAATAGCCAGTAGATTTCTTACATCGTTTACTTAACATCCTTCTACATTGAATATTAATGTAAAATTTTCAAATTTAAAACAGTAAAATACCCTTTTTTTCTCTGAAAAACATCTTAAACAGCGAAGAAAATGTTGTTTTAAGGTGATTTGTTAATTAAAGATGTACGATAATTACAGTTATTAATCTCTAAACGAAAGATTTATATTTTGAATTATCTTTTACATTTTTGGTTTTTAACAGAATTATTATACTGGGAATTTTATGGCTTCTTAGTATTTAATAAGATCATTTTCCTTCCCCTTTGTCAAATAACATATATACGATTTTTTTTTTAATGAGTGTTATCATTTACCTGCACAATAATATTCCTCTTACATCTCTTATAAGTAAATAATATACTTTCATTTTTCCATTAGAAACATCAATTTTATCTCAGTGGATTCGCTCAAAAAATTTCTAAGTCAATGTAAACAATGTAAAAAAATACAAAAAATTCGACAAGTATAGCAGGTGATCTCTTAGTCTAGGATAAACAAAGAGTTTTTATATCGTTATTGCTCTTTTCCGTAATTGAAACTTCATGATTTTTTTTTATGAATTGCTAATTTGTCGTTCCATTTTTGGTCAAATTTTCATAATTTTTTAACGAGCCGTTTAGCGTCAAAAAAACATTTTCTGAAAACACAAATCGTACTCTAACGCCCCTTTAGCGAATGTAATTTTAGAAAAAAATATCTCAACTCATTGTCCATATAATGTTCTATTTATAGGCATAGTTTCATTCTTGTCCGTCAAACAGTATGGCTTGTATCGCTCTCACAAGGTTTGAGATTGATTTATAAGTCAAAATTTGTACATTTTATTGAAAAAAAAATATTTACTGTTGATATAAAATTTTGAATATATTTTTCGTTTGTTCCATTTGTAACCTCAAAGATAATGTCAAAATCTCAAAACTCTAGGGTTAGTAGTTTAGGAGAAATAAATGTTTTAAAAAAAACGGTTTTTGGCAAAAAAAGTGACTTTCCCATCATGCATAATTCTTCCCAAACAATAGGGATCTTCGTCTAAATGGGGCCCATTTTTGTGTAAAATATCAACTTGATCCATCAAAGATTCTGGACCGTAGCGTGGTAACAAGCAATGCTAACACACGCACCCACCCACCCACCCACCCACACACACACAGACATCATCGTAAAAACTTCATAAAACGACTTCTGGGACCTCAAAACATGTAATTCCGTCAAAATCTCGAGATCGAATTTTTTCACGATCACTATACTTTACTTATAGTAAAGTAATAAAACTAGTGACCATTTAATGGGCACTAGTTTTATTATTTGACGCTAAATTTGTTCATGTTTAACTTAAAATATAGGCTGGCTCTGAATTGATTGAAAATTCAGTTTAGAAGGGAAGATATTCACTTTTAAGCTGTATTTTGCTAACTTCACATTTGAAAACTGGGGCAAGAGATAATTGACAAGGTGTTTCCCAGAGTTCAAGATCTGCCATCTAATCAGAATAAATTAGACCTGTGCAGTTCTTCCATGCGCCTGAAAGACAGACAGCTAATGTGGTTTATACATAGTCACTTACTTAACACTATGCTAATAAATATATTTTTCTAATTCTAACGTAGTGCAATCAGTTATGTGGTATTTACTCATTGTATGGTAAAAAGCTAATGAAATTGTCTCCACATATAAAAATTTAATGGTATAAACAACGCGTTTCGAACACGTAGTGTTCTTCCTCAGTTAATCTCTGGATTTTTGTAAAATACTTGTCAAAGGCGGACACGTCTGCTACTCAACAATATATGAAGAAACGTTATGTTAATTAACAACTTCAAATACAAGCTTTTCATATGGGATTATGGATTGGATAACTGCTCAAGATCTATCTACGTCTAAATCTGTAAAAGTTACAAATCATAGATACAAAAAATCTATAATAATTTTTTTTTAAAACAGATAACTTTATAAAAAAAATTGAAAATGCAGTCGATAAAAAATTTTATTCTCAACAAATTTTATTCCAAGCATTTTTTTTTTTTTGTAAAGTTCTGACAATCTCAAAAAAAGTCATTTGTCAGTGATAAATGATTTTGTCACCAAGGAAGGATTTATATAGTAATTTCTCTTTTTGGTTTAAAATCTGAAGATATTTTCATCATTTGCTCTTTAGTCCATTTGTGAAATCAATAGTCATTTTACAAAATCAATTATTTAAGAACTTGTTGAAACAATTAATAAGTGAATTGGATAAATCAGGATTATTGAATGTTAATTTGACTTTTTTCTTTGATGTTTTAGATTGAATATGAAGAGAAAAAGAAATTAGATGGTAAGAAAGCAAGAGGGGATAAGGAAATGGTTTTGGAAATGCTGTTTGCTGCCTTTGAGAAACATCAATACTACAACATAAAGGATCTTGTAACGAAAACTAGGCAACCTGTGGTAAGTTACACAGAATATGTACCAATATAGTTCATATTCTGAACTATATTGAAACCTCAGTGAGAGGAATTTATTGATAAATCAGTTATTTCGACTATGGATTTTTTTTATTATAGTATATAGTATAAATATATAGAATATAATATAATATAAATATATATAGTATATAATAAATATAAAAAAAAAATAAAAAAAATCCATAATCGAAATAACTGATTTATCAATAAATTCCTCTCTGTTACTGTACATATTAAAATGTATTAAATAACCAAATAGTAATAATAGTAGTGCTAATTGTAAAACAATCATGTTGTAGCCCTGAAAATGACAGAAATATATGTCGAAACGTCGGCAAAAGGACTAGTTTAAAATCATTGGACCTCAACCCTCAAAAAATTACATCATATATACATATATATGTATATATATATATATATACACAAAATAATATACAAGTTTATCAGGATTCCGTCAGTTATTCAGGTTCAAACTCTCATTGCCAACGTTTTGGTTTTTATTGAAAACCTTTTTCATAGGCAGAAGTATAAAATAGAAGTTTAAACAGTGTTATGTTCGTGTTCATTCAAACTAGACATTTGTTTCTGAAATCCAGGAACTGTTTCCTTTGTAAAATAATCCTCCAATGTAATAGTTAGTTTTTCTCTTTCAAAAATTTTATACTTCTGCCTATGAAAAAGGTTTTTGATAACCATAATGTTGACAATGAGAGTTTAATATAAGTCTGAAGAACTGACCGAGTCCTGATAACCTTTATTTTGTTTTTTTTCCACTTCACGGTCAATAATTTTATCAACATTTATTTATATCATTAGTTGTACAATCCGTAATTGTGTGGTATTTACTCATTCTGAGGTAAAATGGATAAACCAACAAAAGTCTCCACACAAATGAAGTTTTATTCAACGCGTTTCGAACACTTTGTATTCATCATCAGGAAGACACTATAATACAAATTATATCTAATCAGTTACAAAATTAGAGTGAAATAATAAAATTCAATTAAGAGAATTCAAGACATACCCAAATTTTTTAAATTGTTCCTAGAATCACGAAGAATAAATTAAAAAAAAAAAATAAAAAAAAAGTTTCTTTCCTCTAAATTAGTGGTTCTGGCCTTCTGTATTTCAGTTAACGGTTTTCAAGCATACCCGACGCCTTTGTCACCTTATCTCCTAAATGCCTATCCCCATTCTTTCGCAACGGATCTGTTTCCTACTAGTTGTTTTCACTGGACCAACCCGTCAGTACCACATCCTTGGGTATGTCTTGAATTCTCTTAATTGAATTTTATTATTTTACTCTAATTTTGTAACTGATTAGATATAATTTGTATTATAGTGTCTTCCTGATGATGAACACAAAGTGTTCGAAACGCGTTGAAAAAACTTCATTTGTGTGGAGACTTTTGTTGGTTTATCCATTTTACCTCAGAATTTATTTATATGTATAAAATTCAAAACATGAAACAGTCCATTAGGACGCTTTAAAAGACAACAATTCGGAGATACAATAATAAAACTGATTTCAATATGTCGACCTTACAGTCATGAGAAGAAGAAGAGTTCTGGTGAACTGATAAACAGCAAATCAGCTGCTCTGATGTTTGCTATCTGAGCAAAACTATGACAACAAAGTCGAAATATTGAAGTCAGTTTTGTTGTTGTTGTTTCTCAGTGTTCTCTTCTTTTGGTCGTTTGATATTTATATTGCATATAATAAATATTAAAATTTGTTATTTATGTATTTATGATCAAACCACAATATGAAAATGGGAAAACAAAACTAAGATCTTTCAAGCGCAACAAGCCGTCCTCGTCAGAGTTAAAAACCCAACTCCAGTTGGGTTTCATGAGAGATCCATAAAAGATCTTAATTTTGTTTTCCATTTTCATATTGTGGTTTATTCATTGATTGTTATTTCACGTGTTTATGTGAAATCTTTTTATTTATGTATTTATGAACCTTTACAGAAAAGAGAAGTTTATGTGATAATGTAGATCATGAAATAAACCAGGAACATGCTTATAGATACATACTATACTGTCACCCAAAAATCTATCTTCATTGTTTTTTCATAATTTATTTATTTTTTTATTGCAGGTTTATTTGAAAGAAATACTGAAAGAAGTTTGTAACTATAACATAAAAAACCCTCATAAAAATATGTGGGAATTGAAACCTGAATATCGACATTATAACACGCCGAAGGAAGATGAACCTTCGACTAGTCAGGATCTGTCTTGAATTTGGAAAGGTAATTGGGAAATTTAGACTAAAACTGGATTTATGCTAAAGATGAAAGAATACTGTGCAGTACAAATCAGATTAGTTAACCTCCACTGAACAACTTATAAAATAAACATAAAGGCAATAGCAATAACTAACATTAGAAAGCCACTAACAATTTACATGTAGTATCAACAACACTAATAATTCATAACTAATTTAGGCAGTCATTAATAGTGCATCTGTAGCCTTAACAACGACTATAATGAAAATAAGAAGGTCAGAAAACCTTCAGTAGAGTACATTATTATTATAAGTTCACAGAAGGGGTTCTTGAGGATTTTGGTAATAAAAATTCAACTCCTAATTACATGCCGACTTTTCACCAAAAGTTGTTTTGGCATTTTCAAAGCTAAAAGACAATTTATTAATGACATAAGTAGAGCAAGACAAATATATCCACGGAATACCAACCAACAGAAAAAAAAAAATTCAGTAACAAGAAAACCACAAAAGGATCATAAAATACCTAGTGTTATTATTCATTATTTAAAAACAAAGATTTGTTGTTTAAACCTAAATGGTTGGTATTCCATGGATGTATTTGTTTTGCTCTACTTATGTCGTCAATAAATTGTTTTTTTTTTAGCTTTGAAAATGCCTAGCAACTTTTGGCGAAACGTGAGCATATAATGAGGAGTTGAATTTTTATCACCAAAATCCTCAGAACCCCTTCAAACTTGAAAAATCAGTAGTCGAGAAGCTGTACCAATATTATTATTATAGTTAGTAATATATAATAAAGCATTGAACATCTTTACCTCCACAATTGCCTACCTCATTCGATCTAAGTTCTGTCCTTTTTGCAGAGTGAAGCAGAGTTGTCATATTTGCTGACAAATCAGAAGAAAAATCTTAGGTTTTTTTTTTGATTTCTTACTTTGGGGTGGACGTTGATTTTTGTTTTTATGTGCTTATTGTGAAATCATGTTATTTATCGATATTTATCGAATGCTTCTCTATCGATCTCTATTGCTTGAATATTAGATTTCATTACTTTTTTTTTATTATATATATATATAACTTTAAATTACACAAAGCACGACACAGAAAAAAAGAATAAGAAGAACACTTACAGAATTCAATATTTCGAACTGTTGTTAGTCATCAGGAGTAGACTAGAAGAGAGGACGAAGTGAGAGAGATCTCACCACGTCGAAGAACGGAGCACGAATCACACTCCGTCTAATGATTCCGTCGAAGAATGATTCGCGCTCCGTTCTTCGACGTGGGGAGATCTCTTTCACTTCGTATTCTGTCTTCTAGTCTACTCTTGATGACGAACAACAGTTCGAAATATTGAATTCTGTAAGTGTTCTTTTTTTCTGTGTCGTGCTTTGTGTAATTTAAAGTTTTATAGTCCTTGTAGACCGTTTCCATCTCTATGGAAAATTAGTGAACAAACAAACTCACGAACATTATATATATATACAATTTTTCGATGAAAATACGATCCAAAATGGACAAATACAGTTCAGTGTACATAAAGAACATAGAGAAATCAAAAGAACACACTTACAGTCTCTAATTTTCGGTTTGAACCGTCTTCAGGAGAGATAAGAGAGGGAAACCAAACGCACTGGTTCAGAGACGGTTGGAGAGCGCTTGGTTTCCCTATCTTATCTCTCATGAAGACGGTTGAACCGAAAATTAGAGACTGTAAGTGTGTGTTTTTTATTTTTTTATGTACATTGAACTACATATATGTATATATAAAAAGATTTCACATAAACACGTGAAATAACAATCAATGATCAAACCACAATAAGAAAATGGGAAAACAAGACTAAGATCTTTCAACCGTAACAAGCTGTCTTCGTCAAGTTGGGTTTTTGACTCTGACGAAGACCGCTTGTTACGGTTGAAAGATCTTAGTCTTGTTTTCACATTTTCTTATTGTGGTTTGATATATATGTATGGATATTCTGGTTTATTTTTGTAATCTGTATTGTAGATGTTTGCTTGGTAATGAAACACGAAGTATTTGAAACGCGTAGTTTGAATAGAAAAACTTCTTTTGTGTGGAAGCTTTTTGTTATTTTTTTTATAATTAGTAAAAAAGTAAAGAAATCAAATATTTAATTATGCTATATAATTTAATAGTTTATCAAATATATATAGATCTGTGAGTACAGACTCTCAGAAGACTATCAGTTTTTACTCTGGGAGATAAACAAGATAAAAAATTATATAAAATAAGATGTTACATTGTTCTTTGATTGTTTACAGTTGGTCTTGAAAATGGTTGTGTTTTTGAGCATAGCACACCAGTGTTGACTCATGCAGTATTTTGCTTTGTAGGTTGCAGGGTTGGTCATACTGTGCCAGCCATCAGTGAAGTCCCTGCTTCGACAGTGAAATAAACAAATGGATGATTGGCTAGGAATTAAAGTAATGCCTCACCGTGCCCTACCATACCAATAACCTGGATATCTTTCATAACTATTTCTAAACATTAGATACTGTTTTTATCTTAATTTATTTTATAGACACCAAAACTTTAAATTGTATATAATCTTATAAATAATTTTAATTGTAAATGTTAATTCATTTTATTATTGTTGATCAGGATATCTCTATTTTTTATGTATAAAGAAAACAAAAACATTTAATTGTATTCAAAACTGATATTGTGAACAAAAAAAAAAAACTTATAGAACCTTGAGTGAGTATTCTGAAAACAAAACACTATATAAACTAATTTTATAAAAATATGCAACGTACTTTGGAATCCATTCTTATTTATACCTTCTCACTAATACAGGGATACCTGAAAAAAATGTATATATATATATATATATATATTTGTGTATTTTGGGAGCAGACCCTCAATCAAACATGTTTTATTAAAAATTATGCCAATTTTAACTTTTGTTCTTTTGCGAGTTAATTTTTCAAGTTTTCTCACTATGGATTTTCACCTTTCTGGTAAAATATAAAGTAATTCACCAAAATATTTATTCTTGATTTATTCACTTGTTTAGTGAATAAAATGGAAGTCAAGAATAAATCTTTTGGTGAATTACTTTATATTTTACCGGAAAGGTGGAAATCCATAGTGAGAAAACTTGAAAAATTAACTCGCAAAAGAACAAAAGTTAAAATTGGCATAATTTTTAATAATATATATATATATATATATATATATATATATATATATATATATATAATTAAAATAAGCAGTGACACATAAACAGAAACACAACAAACAAAATTAATTAATTAATATATATATATATATATATATATATATATATACATACATATATCAATGATCAAACCACAATAAGAAAATGGGAAAACAAGACTAAGATCTTTCAACTGTAACAAGCGGTCTTCGTCAGAGCCAAAAACCCAACGTTTTTAATTGTAAATGTTATTCATTTTATTATTGTTGATCAGGATATCTCTATTTTTTATGATATTGTGACCCAACGTAAGTTGGGTTTTTTGACTCTGACGAAGACCGCTTGTTACGGTTGAAAGATCTTAGTCTTGTTTTCCCATTTTCTTATTGTGGTTTGATCATTGATTGTTATTTCACGTGTTTATGTGAAATCTTTATATATATATATATACCTATATATATAATGTAATTTTTTTTTTTTTGAGTTTTGAGGTCGAAAGATTTTAAACTAGTCCTTTTGCCGACGTTTCGACATATATTTATGTCATCTTCAGGGCTACTACATGATTGTTTTACAATTAGCACTACTACTACTAATATTTGGTAATTTATTACATTTTAATATGTACAGTAACAAAGAGGAATTTCTTGATAAATCAGTTATTACGACTTATTTATTTGGTAATAAATTACCAAATATTAGTAATAGTAATGCTAATTGTAAAACAATCATGTTGTAGCCCTGAAGATGACATAAATATATGTCGAAACGTCGGCAAAAGGACTAGTTTAAAATCATTCGACCTCGAACCTCAAAAAAAAAAAAAATTACATCATATAAATATTGGGTCAAGAAAACAAATCATGACCTATATATATATACTTTTTCGTTGGAAATACGATCCAAAACGGACAAATATAGTTCAATATAGGAAAAGAAACATAGAGAAATCAAAAGAACACACTTACAGTCTCTAATTTTCGGTTTGAACCGTCTTCAGGAGAGATAAGAGAGGGAAACCAAGTGCACTGGTCCAGAGACGGTTGGAGACCAACAATGTTGCCCCATGCGCGCCCGGTCACAGAAAATAAGGTAGACAGGAATCAATTTATAATTACATTAAATTAGTGGAATATGAAAACAATAAAGAAATAAAAGAAAAAATTGAGGGACGAACAGAGAAATTGATACATTAATAAAAGTACGGACTAAGCTATGATAGAATAAAATAAAACTGAGAATACAAATAATAATAATAATAGATGAAATAATTTTAACAAAAAATTTATGATAAAATATGAAAAGCAAGGAACTTTTATTCAATGTTTTTAAGTTGAACCCTGAATTGAAGGAAAGATTTCAAAATTTAGAAAAATATTCGATGAAGTTAAATCAAGTGGAATGAGTCATAAATATTTAAATGCATGTATTCAAGAAGGACGGCTTCCAATCCTTTTGTGAGGGTTAGAGACTCTACTTTACTATTGTGCCATTTATCTAAGAATGACTTTACTGCTTTGGTGACTTCAGCGTTGGCGTATCCATTGTTAATAAGTACTTGTGTTGAGTTTTCTATTTCTTGGTGTACTAATGTCCAGTCACTACAGTGGATGAATGCTCTTTTTTATATATGCTTTTAAAAGTAGATTTCCTGTATTTTTCTGGGCATTCACTTCTTCCGTTCAGGCAAAGTCCAGGGTTTGATGGCTTTCTATAAACTTTAGTATTAAAAATGATGGGGATATTGTTAGATGAGGACATCTAAAAACGGCAGCTGTCCTTCTACACTGATTTCTATTGTTATTTTAAGCTCTGAGACCTCGTCTAATAGTGAATTCAGCTGTACAATCTCTTCTTCCCTAGTTGATAAAATGATGATATCATCAATGTATCTCGCGTAGATGGTTGGCTTTTTTTGGTCTTCATCAATACTTCTTTCTCTACACACCCCAAATAGAAGAGACCCCTAGTGGAGAGTCCATGGCAACTCCATCAACTTGTTTATACGTTTTACTCTGAGGTGACACAAAGGAGGCTTCTTCAGTGCAGAGTTCAAGGAGAGACTTAAGGGCGTTTCTCGGTATATTTATTTTAGGCTGGCTGTCCTAAGGATAAACTTCATCTAAGATATACTGGATGGTCCTGTCTAAAGTGTTTCCTGGAATTCATACACGAAATTGGCCAAAAGAAGAAAGTGAACGCACTACGCCGTAATGAGCAATGCTAATGTCATAGATGTAATTTACCCAGGCATAGATCATGACCTATCTAAAAGGGCAAGGCTCATCTTCTTGGCTTAAAGCCAACAATTGTAATTAGGCGTATTAGTCTTTTTGTGTGATGTGGTGTCGTGGGACCCGCCTCCGCGAGGTCCACCTTGGGCACTTGGGGGACTTCAGCGCGGCCTTGCTTCGGTAAGGCTGTAGTGGACTCCCTCAAGTGGCGAAAGGGTCTCACGTAAAAAAGCATCGATCTGTAGTGCTTTGTATCATGGAGTGGCCGAAAGGTTGAGCTACATGAATACAAATCAAGACAGGATGGTCCTGTCCACTGGTAGGTTGGTAAACAGGGCTTCTACGTCCAGCGACGGTATAATGCCAGTCGCATTAGATACTTTCAACAAATCAAGAAAGTCTTGTGGAAGAGGAAAGGCTAAAGGCATTAGAGACGAAATGAGTGAGGAGACTATTTAACTTCTTTGCTAGCTGGTATGTAGGAGTGGGGATTTGACTAATGATAGGTCTTAATTTGTTGCCAGGTTTGTGCGTCCTGATGTTGCCATAACAATAACCAGGTCCGTATTCACCTTTGATTAAAGGTAGGGTAATGTTCCCTCTGTTACTATTGATTTTTCTGATTACCTTGTTTACGTTCTTCTTCAAATCATCCACAGGGTTTTTTTGCAATCGAAAGAAATTTGCTGGCATCCTTGAGAATATCATTGATCATTGACTCATATTCATCTCTTTTCATTAAGACAAAACAAGATTTCACAAGTGAAATAACAATCATTGTTGAAACCACAAAATGAAATGAGGAAAAAAAAGACTCAAAGAAAGCCAAAGATTTTCAAAAACAAAAATATAATTCAAAGCATAAAAAAGTGTTAAATTAACTGGCTATGCAAACAAATGTAATAAATTTTCAACCACTTAAAAAAATAGTTTTGAAAAATTTAAAATACATTTATTTTTATTTGTAAATATTACTTACAGTTGAAAAATCCGTTTAAAAACGTATAAAACATAACAGCAGTTATGGCCCTGGACTAAACGGCCTGAACTTGGTTTTAAAAAGAGATTTTCATAGTTTTTTTTTTGTATTTATTGAATCAACAGGAACACATAGATGTATTAATCTTGTAATTTCAGACTAGAGTAATACAATGATAACACAAATAATAATCAGTGTTGTTATAGATTTTACAGGAGGTGTCATGTTTCAGAAATAATTGTAAGTTTCTTGGTTTCAATTAAAGGGCCTGAAACTTGTATACTGAAGATTTCAAAAGTTAACCCTAGAACAAGTATAAATAAGTTAAAGTTGTTCAATCCGTAATTGTGTCGTATTTACTCATATTCTTGATTATGAACACGAAGTGTTTGAAAGGCTTAGTTTGGATAAAAAACTTCTTTTGTTTGGAGACTTTGTATTATATCGTTTTACCCTAGTATAAGTTAACTCTTATGTGGGTTCATGGAAACAAAGAAATAAAGAGTAATTAGGTAGTGAACCAATTAATGGATAGATAAAAAAGCAAACAGGTAAAAGGTGATAACAACCGTGGCTAATATAGCTTCATTCCAACTGCACTTGCATTTATAAGAAAATAGTACATTTTCAATGGAATAGGTTATAAATATATTAAAATATCTATCCAGTTTTATTTCTAAACTACTATTTATGCAGGCTGTGTAAATTCTATTCTAGATTTTGTCTAGAAGTTGCGGAAACCATTTATTTTACCACATTCCATCTGATGTGAGGCTTGAAACATATTTTTGGCTGACTATAATTATAACCAATAGAAGTGAAACATACTGCCAATTCAGTAGAATATATCTACTATTATTTGCTATACAGTTCTTGTTATAACTATTTCTTTGGCAATTTCACAATTTTCCGACTAACACTGTTGCCAGGAGCGTGGTCACAAACTTTATGAATACATTCCCGTCCACATAACACAGATTCAAAAAAAATATTAGCATCTGTTCAGAGACTGCAAAACGTAGTATTATAGTCCCCAAAGCAAGATTGTATTTTAAAGATATTATCAATCGATGAAATAAATGACTTCTAGGAGTAATATGAAAAAAATTTATATTATAAACTTAAATTTTAACTATTATTTTGTAATCTCTGAATGTTGTGAAAAAATTAAAATTTGTTTTAAATCAACAGAGCTATCAATTTATATAAACTGTGGTGTTTCATATTGAAATCAATCTTATCGATAACTTCTAAACCACATCCTTAAAGAATTAATGTTATCAAAGTTCATTAACAGCGCTCACCAATGGTAATAAACATAGTAAGATAAATATTATTTTATCAAAATATTTTCCTCTTTAAGTAATGTGATGAATTTTAATTCAACTTCATGAAGAGGATATCAAATCTACATTAATTGCTTGTAGTATGCGTTTGTTATCTTCTTATGTGATTTTCACACATTCATTACAATCTAAAGTTCTTGATATTTACAATTTTATTAATATAACTATTTAATCAATTGTAAAAATAATTGAATGGAAAATGAAAAGAAGGTGCTTCGCTAAAATGTCATAGCTACTATAAGCCTAACATATATTTATTTTTACAATATTATTGAAAGATAATACAAATTTCAAATGATACTAACAAAAGAATTTTGATTTCGTAATTTATATCAAGTGATAAGGTAATGAAAATGAATGTGAGGGTCAAACTGCTCAAATCATTACCTAAAATACGAAATAAACTAAATAAACGAAACTTGATGTATTAAACAATTGAAATAATATAGTAATCAAGAAATTGAATAGTTTCAGAATAAATTAATGTATATCATTATCAAAAGAAATTATTTGAAAATGTTTCTGTTATTTACACAAATGTTACCTTCCAAAGGTTTGTTTATACATCTTTATCAATTCGTAATAGAGGCTTCCAAATGATTTTCTGGAATGCTGTCGGATCATGAAAAGAGATTGGCTTCTGAACTTCTAAATGCTCTTCCGTTAGATGAATTGACCCAGCTTTGTAAAACAGTTATTAACAAAGGAAATTTGGATGTGACTCCTGCAACAAAGGAAGGTAAGTTATCAACTTTTCTTTTTGATTAAGATGAGTAACTAAAATGCTCGCCAACAATTCATATAGGGCTCATGTTACTAAGTATGTTGATTTTTAAATTATTGATTATTGGATATTATTAGAGTTCCATCTGAGTATTACACCTTGTTTATTTTCTACTTCCTATAATAACATGAACAGAAGACTGGCTCCAAGACACTGTTAAAATATTTAAATCTATACATCGGTCTGGATTTTATTTACATATATTCAAGATACTTTATAATATTAGTGTATTTACTGCTGTCAGTCTGTTAAAGGTCTAAGGAAATGCCTTAAAACTAAGAAAATGAAACTCTAATCATTGTCAGAGTAGTATTCTTCTTATGAATTGAAAATTAATTGTTAATATTATTCTACTTCTTGAATGTTGGTAAATATTTATAATTTATGGTGTTACCCTTTTTCTTTTCCAGAAGCAATTGAAATTATTTTAAAATATGAATCTGATTCAAAGTCACTTTTAAATAGGAAAAAAATTACCAGACAATTGATATGTAAATACTTGCATTGGAAAGAGGTTAAATTTTCTGTTAATTCAGACAAACAAACCCTTCAAGATATTGTAATTGATTTTTGGAGTAATAGTGAAAAGTCTATATGCGTAAGTAGATGTTTAAAAAACATTTGTTTGTATTGACCATGAGAATGTTTTTTTCGTTGAATACAAACTTATCTTTTTGTAAAATTATGTGGTTGTATTTATTTTTAGGTGGCTAAAGTAAATAATTTAGGTGGATCTGAGTCATCCCAACGGGTATCTTGTAGCATTGAATATCAAGGAGGACTTAGTAGTAGTCAATCCCAAGGAGGACTTAGTAGCAGTCAATCTCAAGAAGGACTTAGCAATCCATCCCAATGTGTACCTAGCAGCAATGGACAAGCAAATGTTATCGCGAGTGTGACCGATAGTGGAATTATTTCTACCAGTGTTAAAAGTGAAGTTGATCTAATGGCATTGAAATTTGCTGAATGGTTTTATCATTTATTAAATAATGAGTTCTATGGTAATTGTGATGAAGTTTTAGGAAGTGAACATTTTTTTAGTGATTGTAAAGCAGCAGTAATATTAGCTTCCGGTTTTGAACTAAATGAAACACAAGCAAACAATGATAAAGAAAGTGCTGAACTAATAAGGGAAACTTGTAAATTACATGGGCTTTTATTAAATCCAAATTTAAGTTCCTCTGGTGTCATGGGTAAAAGGGAACCTCATGGTGCTGTTTCTGTTTTAGCTTGCGGTACTTTACACAAAGTGCCTGACCAATGTGTAGGAGTTTTTGAACAAGTTTTTACTTTAGTCAGTGATCCTTTTAGTTGTAAAAACTGGAAAATTAAAACCACCGCTCTAAGATTGAAAAATGAACCACAAACGAAAGGGATAACTCTTCAGTCTGGTGAAATGACACGAGATTTGATTAAATTATGATTAAATAAAATCAACAATTTTAATATTTTCATTAATGAGAAACTTAACTTGAACAGTTTTTTTTAAAGTATAAATTAATTTATAAAGTTTACATTTTTGTTCGTTAACTTTTTTTTGTATCATGTTTTCTTGACACATTATATCCGGAGGTTAGGACTTCGGATGAAGTCTTTTGGTAGACTTCCAAACTTGTATACATTATCAGGCTGTGATACGCATTATGGTCCTATAAGAAAATCTGGGAATTCAAACAAAATTGGCTTCTCTGTTCTCACATTCCATTATTTTCAACAAAAACTTTTTGTGAAGCTGAGGGATTTTCATTTGACAGTTCATCTGACACGCCATCAGTGAATTAAGTTAAATTTACATAGTTTTTTTTTTATTACAACTATCTGTTACTTGTACTTGATTGAAAATAAATAATAAATGAAAGAAATGATTAAAAACCGAAAGTAACAAACTTATGTATTGATATAAGTTTCAAAAGAGTTCCCTATTAAAATAAAAAGAATTTTTAACATACTCTATTCCTTTTTTGGCTCATCATCGTGAAAAACCTCGTGAAAATAAATAATAAATGAAAGAAATGATTAAAAACCGAAAGAAACAAACTTATGTATTGATATAAGTTTCAAAAGAGTTCCCTATTAAAATAAAAAGAATTTTTAACATACTCTATTCCTTTTTTGGCTCATCATCGTGAAAAACCCCAGACGTGAGATGAAAAGTTAAAAGTCCCTACTTCTTTCAATTTATCCCGGAAGGGAGGGAGTTTAGGACCCCCAGAGTAACTATTATTAGTTTACATAATTTCAAAATGTAAATATGGATGGATTTTGTTGTAATTGATAATTTCAGGTAAATAATATCTATTTATTAAGACTCAATGAAGTGTGTGGTCTTCTCCCAAACCAGGAATATACCAAAAACTAATTAAGCTTACATTGAAATAAACACTACTGCAATATAAGTTTGAGTTGCCATTTAAGAAAAAGATATGCCTCCAAAATCCCTACTGGAGAGTAGGGAAAACCTTATAACCTCTGTGTAAAGGTCCGTCTCTGTAAACGCTGTTGTTTTCGGAAGTGTTCTTTAATTTATTCACTCGCCACTTTTTTCATGTACTATGAAAGAGTTTAATCTAAAAAGAGTTGTTTAATAGATCAATTCATTCATTTGATTTGAATATCTCAGGAGATTCTAAACTTTTGGTCAGCTGATTATAACTTGCTTACATGTTGCCATTGCAACTATTTTCTTTTAGCCCCTAATGTTTATTATGGCAGGATCTTTCTTTTTGTTTGTTCTAGAATAGTATCTTGTTCGCTTAGGCCCCTAATTATTGCAGGCTATTATCTATTTTGTTTGGTTTGTAACCATAGTTTATTCTTGTTTGACTCTTAATGATTTATCATTGTAAGTTGGAATCTTTTTGGATTGGTCTACAGTGGTGATATTTTATTCGAATTTTCTTCCAATCATGTTATCTTGTTCTTTTAGGTTACTCATTAGTCATCATTGAAGGTTATTATCTATATGTTTTAGTTCATTAACTGTGCAATCTGTTATAGTGTGGTTCCCCACAATTGTGTTTCTTCAACATATGTTTTGGTCAGTAGTGATAAAATTTTATTCGATTCGACTGCCAATGTACTGCCATGGTTTTCACTATTCAGATAATAATATTTTTGCCTTGCCAACAGTGACTTGTTTTGTTCTTTTATGCCCCTAATATTCATATAAAATAACTTCCTAATGATATTAGAATTGTCACCCAATTACGTTGTTTTATTTTTTTTTAGGTTTCTCATGGTTTGTAATTGAGGTTATTACCTGTATAGTTTGGTCTGTAATGATAATATTTTATTCTGTTCGACTCTCTATGACATTATCTTGTTATGTACTCCGATAATATTCACTTTTACAGATATTTATCTTTTTGGGCTGTAGAAGTTATTTTGTTCTGTTAGAGCTGCAATGTTCATAATTATAGGTTCTTAACCTTTCTTTTCGCCTTCAATAATATATCATTCTCACATCTCAATAATGCTCAACAAAGCAGGTTTGTTTGTTTATTCTGTTAGTTTTCATAAGAACATAATGCTTTTTATCATTAGACCATGACGTTTTATTTTCAAATACTGCTGTTATAAGCAATGTTATTCTAAGACTGACTGATATACTTCCTCTTGATGTAATATGGAGGTAGATTTTTTGGAAAATAATCACAAAGTGTCAGTAAGTTATTGTCAATAATTATTTTAATCAAATTACAATAATTATGTAATATGCAGTATTACAACTCATATTACAAGTGTAATATGATGTAATTGTAATAATTATTGTAATTATATTACAAGTTATTGTCTTACATAAATTGATTTCTGTAAATATGTATAAAAGAAAATAATATTTCTAAGTATTTATTTACCCTGATGTTTCAATTATCCTAATATTTTGCTTTGTAATTTTTAAAAGTACGTTCTTAAGTTCATGAATTAGCTTTTATTGATTCATTCTGTTACAATTTACTTTTTTTACCTTAATATAAATAAACTACAGAAATAAAAAAAAATACGTCTATAGTTTATTATTTTTTATGCAGAATCTATTTTGTAGGGTAAAAAGCTAATGAAATGGTCTCCACATATAAAAATTTAATGGTATAAACAACGCGTTTCGAACACGTACACGTAGTGTACCATTTCATTAACTTTTTACCCTACAATGAGTAAATACCATATGATAACTAATTGCACTACGTTAGAATAATCTATTTTTATTTGTATATCTTTTATAAGGTTTAACATTGAAAATGTGAAATAAAAATTAACATCTAAAACGCAATAAAAAATTTTGAGATGGAAATAAAGTCTCCAATCAAAACAACTGATATTGTCAGAGTTATGTTTGAATTGAAACATGTGAAATCGGATATTTTGTGTGATACAGAGACGAGAGAAGGTAGAGAGGTGTATTGTGAACGGTTCAAAAAGCAAGGAAAGAGGAAAATGTCAAAACAGGAGTTCAGGAAGAAATAACTAAATTAATGTTAACGCTGATATGATAAGACCATAGCTTTTGTTAATACTGAGTCTAATTTGAATGAATCTTAATTATTTCACAATTAAATTATTTAATTAATTAATCGTTTTAAACCTTAAATGATAGTAATGAATTTTCATCACTATCAACCAATATTGTGGTCAGCATAAGCAAAAAATTTTAAATTTTTACTGTTCTTCCGCATTTTTCAGTTAATTCTAACATGAGTTTTATAGTAACTACAATATTTCAGTTTAGAATATGCACTTCAGAAAAAAAATGCTGTATAAAAAACACACACCAAAAAAAAATTATTTTCCTGACATATAAGTAATTACATCTACTTGACCTGTTGCGTCATCCAACACCTTCCTTTTTAATGCAATCATGTTTAGATAAATGCAGATAAACTCTAAATTAATTCATTTTTAATAATGAACATTTAAGACAGTTCTCTTTATTTACATTTTTTTGGACAATTTGAATTTTTCAAAAAAAAAACAACTTATTGTTTTCTTTCTGTTTGATCCTACTGAGAGTAACATGTAATTGGCCATGTTGAAATGCTGTTTTATATAAATGAACTAAAACTTTCTATAGTCTATCCTTGAAACATATGAATAGTCATGGCAAATGCTAACTGAATTGGAAATTAAATCCTTAAAAAAGGAATGTTGTCCTGTTCGGATAAAACGATTTTCAATCTTGGAATAAAAACTATTTCCCCTTGACACCGTCATTTGATAATTTTATAAACAATGACTATCATAAACCTCCTTCGATATTAGTCTTGTTGGGGGGTCAGGCTAGCTCAGTGGTTACGTGCTTGCCTCTGATCTGATAGGACCGGGGTTTCAATCCCCACCTGGCCCTCGATTTATTTACGCGGGAGGTGAATAAATCTGAGCACGTCGTCCATTCGGAGGACGTTAAACTTTCGGTCCCGAGCCTGTACGATGTCAGGTACTCGTTATTAAAGATCCCTACTCTAAATACATTTGAGTTAGGCAAAATTTAGGACTCCCACTGTAGAATCAATCTTCATTGCGTGGTATCACAGAGGGTCAATGCTCGGCCTAAGAGTGTTCCCTTGTGGAACTGCCACTGTAACCTAACCTAACCTATTAGTCTTACATAGGTGTTCCATTACATAAGCGCGGTGGTGGATCAATGTTTCTCATACATACACATGACAGGAGCTTCCTTTTTGAGTTCTAGATTATGTTGGAACAATCCAGACAACTCTAGTGAGTCAAGGAATTCTTGAGGTTAATATGTGGGTTCTGTTCCTACATAAACCGAGATGTGTGACAGATATTGTTTAACTTCTCCTGGAAATTATTCAATGACGCTATGATTAATTTCACTGAGTATATTGTTAAATGGAACTTATATAGAATTTTCTGTGAACAATATTTGTGTGTTGCTAATGAAGAGTAAATGTATTCAATACACTTATCAACATATGTGAACGGATAAACATGTCTTCGGGCAGTAATAATCGCTTTATTTTCATTCTTTTCAACTCTGACTTCACCAATATTTTACAAATTAGAGTATTCCTTATCTTCTTCTTGAACTTTCATATTGCTAGTTAATTGGAATTTAGTAAATTTGCGCCACAAGTAAGACTGATTCAAGCATTATAGATATCAGCATCAGTCAAATATCAGAAGTTGTCAAATCCTGAGGGACTGCAGCCAAGGCAATTAGTCCTGAACTCCTTAATTTAGAAAGAATTAGTTTTATTAAGAACATTTCTGTACTTTCCGATGCATCGGGAGCCCTACTCTATCATATTTATTGAAATAGATATATCGGAAGAAAAAAATATAGGCATTATGACAGTGTCTTGATTACAGACATAATTGTGTATTGCTAATATTTTATTTATATTAATATGATAATTTCTAAAACTTCTGTTAACTATAATAAATATCATTTGTTGATACATTAAATAATTATATCAAACAAATAACACTATTGAAACCTCATCGACTTAGCAAGTTATTTGTCTCGTTCGTTGAGACATGGATTCGATTCTCTTAACCAGACTTATTTGATCTGTGGCACATATAGCTTTCGTGAACAGCCCAAAACAAAAACTGCAGTAAAGACGCTCTTCTATCGTTAGATCACTCCATGAATTGTTAGTCTTACATTCAAACATTCTATTTGCGAGGTTAACATCGTCTAGTATAACTACATAGCAGTATATGGATATTTAGCTCTGCTTTGTTAGAAGCATATCACTGATATGCTTCCAAAGTGAAATAACATAATAACCATGTCGTTAAAAATACTTTCAAGAAAATGTTTTCTTCACTCTGGTCGAAGTCAGGTTACATAATGAGTTGTAATAATCGGTTGGTTAAGAAGTCAGAATGAATGTTAAAATTGGAAGAACCTAACCTCTCGTTTTCACCAATACTGCTTCAATTTTAATTTTTTTAGTTATGTCGTATACTACAAATGTGGCATTACTATTTCTTCTTAATCTATAGTTTAAAGTTGTAGAGAGTGTAAACTTTATTAAAAACTTGTCCAGGAATACTCATTTACGTATTATTGTAAATCGCCCTATTCCAAAATGATATACGCGATGGCCCTATACAGAAATCGGCTTCGTGATCCTCAATGTGATGATATATTAAAAGTAGGTTATAGTAATCAGGAACCTGATTTGATAAAAGATAATTTAAAGTTTTACTTAAAGTAGATATTAACATTAGCAATTCAGTAGGTGATTTAAAATTTCAAATTCCTTTGTTCTTATGTGAATTTGCATTTACGTATATTGTATTTCTGATTTGTTGAAAAAAATATATTCTTTACTATGAATAATATTGTGCATCAACGCCTGTTTCTTGTGAACCACAGTAAGAAACAAAAAAACAGCTCTTTCAACCAAAACAAGTAATTTTCGTCAGAGTACAACTGATAATGATATGCCCAACGAGATGGCTTGTTTTTGTTGAAAAATCTTAGTAATTTTTTGATTTCTTATTGTGGTTTAGACGTTAATTTTTATTTCATGAGTTTATTAGTGTATAGACTTATATTATTGAATGTAAAATAGGTTCTTCCCATACAACCATGTGTGTATGCGATGTTTTTGGATCTAACAGTTGAATAAATACGAGTATGTTGCGGAACACGAAGAAAAAATGCTGAGTATGGTTACTCTGCAACCTTTAATTTTTTGTGTTGTCTAGATTTTGTATTCCTTACATCAAATAATGTTAATAATGTCAAAAGCCCTACAAAACTAATAGTTAACACAATTGGAGCCACAGTTGAGTATTCGGCTTTATGGTGTTAACAGTAGAAGTTAGTGGTGAACCACTTATAAACAAATAATAATTATACCATTGAAGCCTCAGTTGAAAAACTAGCTTCTGTGGTGATCAATCAATAGCGTTACTCTTATAGAAAGCTATTTATACTATTGAAGCCTCAGAGTTAAGTAAACAACGATTATCGTGTAAGAATAGTCAGTAATACTCTTATTTTTATTTAATAATTAAACTATTGAAGTCCCCGTTGATTAATCAGGGATTATGGTTTTAAAATAGCAGTGTTTTATAACATTTAGTATTAAAAAAATATATTAGGAATTAGGTTTCAGTTAAAACTAAATTTAATGCTTAGATGAGTAACAAAGTTGTAATATTTATATTTTTGAACCGTAATACACAGGGAAATTTTTGAAAGTTACACACAATTTTATAAAACCTAAACCTAATTTGGGGTATTTAGTATAGTGGATAGGACATGAAGTTTAAAAACAAAGTCCAGCTGTGAGTTAGGTATTAGTATGTTATAACAAAAAAGGTGAAGTTTATTATTTTTGAACATTTTATTAGTAATAAGGAATAATGTTGACTAATTTTATGTATTAAAGTGATTTCATACCCTTCGAATTAGAGAAGTCTTTTTTATACATTTGTGGGGATATCAGTACTTTTTTCTCTTTTATCATTTACACTATTTACCATTTTTATGGTTTGAATTGTTTAAAATTTACTTCTGTATATTTAGTTTGTCATAATTATTATGAAGCCAATAAATGCACCTATTTTCAACCTTACATGGATATTAATAGCAGTTAAGCAAATTGAAGATATAAAATTCGAAAATGAAAGAATGCTAATATCACGAACAGAGTTGTACTTCTGTTGTAAGTTATTGAATTGATATTTTACAGAACCTGCTAAATATTTGACTGGAATTATTAATTCATGATCAATGAAGTAACTTTAGAAGTTGCTCAATTTTTTTTTAAGTAATTTATTACAATCTTTTCCATTATATTGCTTTTTATGTTTTTCTTCGAGCCTTGAAGTCCAGTGACATATTTTACTGTGTTATAGATGAAACAGGTATCACAGGAACTATTTTATTTCTCAAAGATAAGGGAAAGCCAAGATAAGTTATTGTGAATTGAAAATAGTAAGGTCGTTATAACTGTACAGGTTATTAGATAACATTTATTACCATAAAGCATTGTACCTCGGATATTTTCATGATATAAAAAAGCTTATAGCTGTTATTTTCAGTAAAGCCTTTGTACATGTTTCTTTTTAAATAATCTACTTTTTTTTTATTGTATTTCCTTGGCAGGTGGCTCAATGTCTGATTCTTCATCCAGCTCAAGCCCTGTAAGGGTACAGAAAGATGTTAGTCACTTTCAAGATCCGAGTTATATTGCAGAAATCAGCAAGAAAATGAGAGTGCCAAAAAGGATTAAAGTCGATGGCGCTAGTGATGATCCAGTTTTAAATGGACCTAGTTATGAACCGATGTGGAATCCCCCTAATCACTGTGATATGAGAGTACCAGAAAAAATTATTGTCCTTGGTAAGTGTTAATCTCTTGTTTGTATATATTTTATTCTTGTTTCTGTTTTTACAATCCTTTGTGATTTAGATTAGACTCAGTTAATAGTAGCTACCTTACAGTGGTATATAGCGAGGTTAGTAGTTCGTGAGGGAGTGGACAATGTTAGTGTACTAGTACAGTATATCAGTTCTTAGTAAATTGGTTCTAAAGCCTTAGTAAACATGTGCTTGATACTTACTTCTTACTTAGTACGAGCTTCCAAAGCCTTCCGCTTCAATGGTTTGATATCCTCGTAACAGATTTGCAGAATTTGTATATCATAAAAGGCCTACTCTGATTGTACGATACTTTGTATACTGCACTGGTATTAAGTGTATGAGTATACTTGAATGTTGTGAAAACGATCATGAATGTCAGCGATAGTATGAATATACTATTACACACTGTGTTTCTTCATCGAGGTTTGGTTAACTGTCAAACAGTAAAACACCTTTAAGTTAACATTTTGTCTATATTTGTATTCAACTTCAGGGCTATATCAATACAGAAATTAATTACAGTGACATGAAAAAAATATATAGGTTACATAATATTATTATATACGTTTAATTCCTATAAGTAATATAACGTATATTTTTTTCATGTTTCTGAAATGAATTTTTGAGTTGATATAGTCCTGAAGATGTCTCCTTATATGAAAATGTATTAAACTTTTATAATGAAATGTAACTATAGTTTTTTTATGGTACATATATTTAATGTAACCCATCTAGTATATTGATGTAGCCCTAAATTTGGCTACAAATATAGACGATACGTTGGTTTAAAAATGTTTAACTATTTGAAACTGAACCAAACCTCGATAAATACAAAGAGGGTTGAATATATGTGGTCGAGATAAGAAAATATTTAATTGTATTGTTATATCAAATGTAATAATGAATGCACTGAGTATATTATAAAACCTCCTCCCGTGAAAATCGAGTGTTTATTTTTCTTAAAAATTCCGTTAGCATATTTTTCCAGTTATTGTGATAGAATGCTCTTATTTTATTTTCTAATTTTTCTAGTTGCACTATAATGAGACGAAGTTTTTTTAAAATATATAATTATGTGACAACATAATATATCTACCGTGATGCTGTATTTTCTTTGGAATTCTTTGATGTTCATTTGAAATGTATTTAATATTTGTTACCTTTATGTATAAACCGGCTTTTCCCGAAACTGTTTTCCTTCAGGGTAAACCTATGAAATAACGAATGCTTTGGGGTGCATCATTGATTTTGATATAGAAAGTTTAGCCCTGAAAGATAGAAAATTAAAAGCATAGTTTTCTTTTTAGAGAGTGAGAGAGATTAAACCGGCTTTTCTCGAAACTGTTTTCCTTCAGGGTACACCTATGAAATAACGAATGCTTTGGGGTGCATCATTGATTTTAATATAGAAAGTTTAGCCCTGAAAGATAGAAAATTAAAGGCATAGTTTTCTTTTTAGAGAGTGAGAGAGATTAAACCGACTTTTCTCGAAACTGTTTTCCTTCAGGGTACACCTATGAAATAACGAATGCTTTGGGGGCGCATCATTGATTTTAATATAGAAAGTTTAGCCCTGAAAGATAGAAAATTAAAGGTATAGTTTTCTTTTTAGAGAGTGAGAGAGATTAAACCGACTTTTCTCGAAACTGTTTTCCTTCAGGGTACACCTATGAAATAACGAATGCTTTGGGGTGCATCATTGATTTTAATATAGAAAGTTTAGCCCTGAAAGATAGAAAATTAAAAGCATAGTTTTCTTTTTAGAGAGTGAGAGAGATTAAACCGGCTTTTCTCGAAACTGTTTTCCTTCAGGGTACACCTATGAAATAACGAATGCTTTGGGGTGCATCATTGATTTTAATATAGAAAGTTTAGCCCTTGAAAGATAGAAAATTAAAGGCATAGTTTTCTTTTTAGAGAGTGAGAGAGATTAAACCGACTTTTCTCGAAACTGTTTTCCTTCAGGGTACACCTATGAAATAACGAATGCTTTGGGGTGCATCATTGATTTTAATATAGAAAGTTTAGCCCTGAAAGATAGAAAATTAAAAGCATAGTTTTCTTTTTAGAGAGTGAGAGAGATTAAACCGGTTTTTCTCGAAACTGTTTTCCTTCAGGGTACACCTATGAAATAACGAATGCTTTGGGGTGCATCATTGATTTTAATATAGAAAGTTTAGCCCTGAAAGATAGAAAATTAAAGGCATAGTTTTCTTTTTAGAGAGTGAGAGAAGATCAGTAACAAATGATTTAAATCCCTAAGGAAAAGAAAAAAGAAAAAGTTGCTGCTTAATGATTAAAGAATTTTACCTTCCAGTTCAAAATAGCAAGTGGCGGTGATTTGTTATCAGACTTCAAATTCATTGGGTGTTTCAAAAATAAATGAAAATGATGCATATTTTTAAAATATAAATTTAATGTTAAGTTATCTTGGAGCTCACCGTTTGAGAAGCACTCTGGTGTAAACTAACAAAAGAAATGAGGCTATTAAAAAGAATTAAAGTTAATTGTTGATAGGACTATAGCACTAACAATTACAGTTACTTAAACCATTAAAAAATGGTTCATTTACAGAAGTTATTCTCAACATGGTCTACACAGACCCCCAGGGGTACACAGAGAATTAGTAGAGGGTCCAGGAGAAAAGGGTCCATAGCACGTGGTTACTGCGACTTGTTAAGTTTATATAAATGTATCAGGATAGTAGAGATAAAAATATATCACAACATAATGAGCTGACTATTAGATTATTGAAACATAATAATTTAAACTTAAAGCCCCAATGTTCTTGTCAGTTTCTTTCAATGTTTTAAAATATTCTATTACAATTTCTTTCCTATCGGAAATTTTTTTTTTTATAATATAGACAAATTTATTCAACAAATTAGATAAATAGAGTATTTATTTACTTCTGACTCCATTTATTCCCCCCCCCTCTCTGTCTTTTGCTGCATTTAAAAAAACTCTCCTATACTGTATCAATTTTCGTATAAACTACATATTTGACTTTCTGTTAACTAATTATGCTTGATGATTGGCACCATTACATCTCCGAAAGGTCCCCTCTCCTATTTTATTATCTGATGTAACCGTTTATAGGTTGGTAATTTTTTATTTCAATACATATGTTATTATATCGAAATAATATAGTAACCGTTTATAGGTTGGTAATTTTTTATTTCAATACATATGTTATTATATCGAAATAATATAGTAACCGTTTATAGGTTGGTAATTTTTTATTTCAATACATATGTTATTATATCGAAATAATTTAGTAACCGTTTATAGGTTGGTAATTTTTTATTTCAATACATATGTTATTATATCGAAATAATTTAGTAACCGTTTATAGGTTGGTAATTTTTTATTTCAATACATATGTTATTATATCGAAATAATATAGTAACCGTTTATAGGTTGGTAATTTTTTATTTCAATACATATGTTATTATATCGAAATAATATAGTAACCGTTTATAGGTTGGTAATTTTTTATTTCAATACATATGTTATTATATCGAAATAATATAGTAACCGTTTATAGGTTGGTAATTTTTTATTTCAATACATATGTTATTATATCGAAATAATATAGTAACCGTTTATAGGTTGGTAATTTTTTATTTCAATACATATGTTATTATATCGAAATAATTTAGTAACCGTTTATAGGTTGGTAATTTTTTATTTCAATACATATGTTATTATATCGAAATAATTTAGTAACTGTTTATAGGTTGGTAATTTTTTATTTCAATACATATGTTATTATATCGAAATAATATAGTAACCGTTTATAGGTTGGTAATTTTTTATTTCAATACATATGTTATTATATCGAAATAATATAGTAACCGTTTATAGGTTGGTAATTTTTTATTTCAATACATATGTTATTATATCGAAATAATATAGTAACCGTTTATAGGTTGGTAATTTTTTATTTCAATACATATGTTATTATATCGAAATAATATAGTAACCGTTTATAGGTTGGTAATTTTTTATTTCAATACATATGTTATTATATCGAAATAATTTAGTAACCGTTTATAGGTTGGTAATTTTTTATTTCAATACATATGTTATTATATCGAAATAATTTAGTAACTGTTTATAGGTTGGTAATTTTTTATTTCAATACATATTTTATTATATCGAAATAATATAGTAACCGTTTATAGGTTGGTAATTTTTTATTTCAATACATATGTTATTATATCGAAATAATATAGTAACCGTTTATAGGTTGGTAATTTTTTATTTCAATACATATGTTATTATATCGAAATAATATAGTAACCGTTTATAGGTTGGTAATTTTTTATTTCAATACATATGTTATTATATCGAAATAATATAGTAACCGTTTATAGGTTGGTAATTTTTTATTTCAATACATATGTTATTATATCGAAATAATATAGTAACCGTTTATAGGTTGGTAATTTTTTATTTCAATACATATGTTATTATATCGAAATAATATAGTAACCGTTTATAGGTTGGTAATTTTTTATTTCAATACATATGTTATTATATCGAAATAATATAGTAACCGTTTATAGGTTGGTAATTTTTTATTTCAATACATATGTTATTATATCGAAATAATATAGTAACCGTTTATAGGTTGGTAATTTTTTATTTCAATACATATGTTATTATATCGAAATAATATAGTAACCGTTTATAGGTTGGTAATTTTTTATTTCAATACATATGTTATTATATCGAAATAATATAGTAACCGTTTATAGGTTGGTAATTTTTTATTTCAATACATATGTTATTATATCGAAATAATATAGTAACCGTTTATAGGTTGGTAATTTTTTATTTCAATACATATGTTATTATATCGAAATAATATAGTAACCGTTTATAGGTTGGTAATTTTTTATTTCAATACATATGTTATTATATCGAAATAATATAGTAACCGTTTATAGGTTGGTAATTTTTTATTTCAATACATATGTTATTATATCGAAATAATATAGTAACCGTTTATAGGTTGGTAATTTTTTATTTCAATACATATGTTATTATATCGAAATAATTTAGTAACCGTTTATAGGTTGGTAATTTTTTATTTCAATACATATGTTATTATATCGAAATAATATAGTAACCGTTTATAGGTTGGTAATTTTTTATTTCAATACATATGTTATTATATCGAAATAATATAGTAACCGTTTATAGGTTGGTAATTTTTTATTTCAATACATATGTTATTATATCGAAATAATATAGTAACCGTTTATAGGTTGGTAATTTTTTATTTCAATACATATGTTATTATATCGAAATAATATAGTAACCGTTTATAGGTTGGTAATTTTTTATTTCAATACATATGTTATTATATCGAAATAATATAGTAACCGTTTATAGGTTGGTAATTTTTTATTTCAATACATATGTTATTATATCGAAATAATTTAGTAACCGTTTATAGGTTGGTAATTTTTTATTTCAATACATATGTTATTATATCGAAATAATTTAGTAACCGTTTATAGGTTGGTAATTTTTTATTTCAATACATATGTTATTATATCGAAATAATATAGTAACCGTTTATAGGTTGGTAATTTTTTATTTCAATACATATGTTATTATATCGAAATAATATAGTAACCGTTTATAGGTTGGTAATTTTTTATTTCAATACATATGTTATTATATCGAAATAATATAGTAACCGTTTATAGGTTGGTAATTTTTTATTTCAATACATATGTTATTATATCGAAATAATATAGTAACCGTTTATAGGTTGGTAATTTTTTATTTCAATACATATGTTATTATATCGAAATAATTTAGTAACCGTTTATAGGTTGGTAATTTTTTATTTCAATACATATGTTATTATATCGAAATAATTTAGTAACTGTTTATAGGTTGGTAATTTTTTATTTCAATACATATTTATTATATCGAAATAATATAGTAACCGTTTATAGGTTGGTAATTTTTTATTTCAATACATATGTTATTATATCGAAATAATATAGTAACCGTTTATAGGTTGGTAATTTTTTATTTCAATACATATGTTATTATATCGAAATAATATAGTAACCGTTTATAGGTTGGTAATTTTTTATTTCAATACATATGTTATTATATCGAAATAATATAGTAACCGTTTATAGGTTGGTAATTTTTTATTTCAATACATATGTTATTATATCGAAATAATATAGTAACCGTTTATAGGTTGGTAATTTTTTATTTCAATACATATGTTATTATATCGAAATAATATAGTAACCGTTTATAGGTTGGTAATTTTTTATTTCAATACATATGTTATTATATCGAAATAATATAGTAACCGTTTATAGGTTGGTAATTTTTTATTTCAATACATATGTTATTATATCGAAATAATATAGTAACCGTTTATAGGTTGGTAATTTTTTATTTCAATACATATGTTATTATATCGAAATAATATAGTAACCGTTTATAGGTTGGTAATTTTTTATTTCAATACATATGTTATTATATCGAAATAATATAGTAACCGTTTATAGGTTGGTAATTTTTTATTTCAATACATATGTTATTATATCGAAATAATATAGTAACCGTTTATAGGTTGGTAATTTTTTATTTCAATACATATGTTATTATATCGAAATAATATAGTAACCGTTTATAGGTTGGTAATTTTTTATTTCAATACATATGTTATTATATCGAAATAATTAGTAACCGTTTATAGGTTGGTAATTTTTTATTTCAATACATATGTTATTATATCGAAATAATATAGTAACCGTTTATAGGTTGGTAATTTTTTATTTCAATACATATGTTATTATATCGAAATAATATAGTAACCGTTTATAGGTTGGTAATTTTTTATTTCAATACATATGTTATTATATCGAAATAATATAGTAACCGTTTATAGGTTGGTAATTTTTTATTTCAATACATATGTTATTATATCGAAATAATTATAGTAACCGTTTATAGGTTGGTAATTTTTTATTTCAATACATATGTTATTATATCGAAATAATATAGTAACCGTTTATAGGTTGGTAATTTTTTATTTCAATACATATGTTATTATATCGAAATAATATAGTAACCGTTTATAGGTTGGTAATTTTTTATTTCAATACATATGTTATTATATCGAAATAATTTAGTAACCGTTTATAGGTTGGTAATTTTTTATTTCAATACATATGTTATTATATCGAAATAATATAGTAACCGTTTATAGGTTGGTAATTTTTTATTTCAATACATATGTTATTATATCGAAATAATATAGTAACCGTTTATAGGTTGGTAATTTTTTATTTCAATACATATGTTATTATATCGAAATAATATAGTAACCGTTTATAGGTTGGTAATTTTTTATTTCAATACATATGTTATTATATCGAAATAATATAGTAACCGTTTATAGGTTGGTAATTTTTTATTTCAATACATATGTTATTATATCGAAATAATATAGTAACCGTTTATAGGTTGGTAATTTTTTATTTCAATACATATGTTATTATATCGAAATAATATAGTAACCGTTTATAGGTTGGTAATTTTTTATTTCAATACATATGTTATTATATCGAAATAATATAGTAACCGTTTATAGGTTGGTAATTTTTTATTTCAATACATATGTTATTATATCGAAATAATATAGTAACCGTTTATAGGTTGGTAATTTTTTATTTCAATACATATGTTATTATATCGAAATAATTTAGTAACCGTTTATAGGTTGGTAATTTTTTATTTCAATACATATGTTATTATATCGAAATAATTTAGTAACCGTTTATAGGTTGGTAATTTTTTATTTCAATACATATGTTATTATATCGAAATAATATAGTAACCGTTTATAGGTTGGTAATTTTTTATTTCAATACATATGTTATTATATCGAAATAATATAGTAACCGTTTATAGGTTGGTAATTTTTTATTTCAATACATATGTTATTATATCGAAATAATATAGTAACCGTTTATAGGTTGGTAATTTTTTATTTCAATACATATGTTATTATATCGAAATAATATAGTAACCGTTTATAGGTTGGTAATTTTTTATTTCAATACATATGTTATTATATCGAAATAATATAGTAACCGTTTATAGGTTGGTAATTTTTTATTTCAATACATATGTTATTATATCGAAATAATATAGTAACCGTTTATAGGTTGGTAATTTTTTATTTCAATACATATGTTATTATATCGAAATAATATAGTAACCGTTTATAGGTTGGTAATTTTTTATTTCAATACATATGTTATTATATCGAAATAATATAGTAACCGTTTATAGGTTGGTAATTTTTTATTTCAATACATATGTTATTATATCGAAATAATATAGTAACCGTTTATAGGTTGGTAATTTTTTATTTCAATACATATGTTATTATATCGAAATAATATAGTAACCGTTTATAGGTTGGTAATTTTTTATTTCAATACATATGTTATTATATCGAAATAATATAGTAACCGTTTATAGGTTGGTAATTTTTTATTTCAATACATATGTTATTATATCGAAATAATATAGTAACCGTTTATAGGTTGGTAATTTTTTATTTCAATACATATGTTATTATATCGAAATAATATAGTAACCGTTTATAGGTTGGTAATTTTTTATTTCAATACATATGTTATTATATCGAAATAATATAGTAACCGTTTATAGGTTGGTAATTTTTTATTTCAATACATATGTTATTATATCGAAATAATTTAGTAACCGTTTATAGGTTGGTAATTTTTTATTTCAATACATATGTTATTATATCGAAATAATATAGTAACCGTTTATAGGTTGGTAATTTTTTATTTCAATACATATGTTATTATATCGAAATAATTTAGTAACCGTTTATAGGTTGGTAATTTTTTATTTCAATACATATGTTATTATATCGAAATAATATAGTAACCGTTTATAGGTTGGTAATTTTTTATTTCAATACATATGTTATTATATCGAAATAATATAGTAACCGTTTATAGGTTGGTAATTTTTTATTTCAATACATATGTTATTATATCGAAATAATATAGTAACCGTTTATAGGTTGGTAATTTTTTATTTCAATACATATGTTATTATATCGAAATAATATAGTAACCGTTTATAGGTTGGTAATTTTTTATTTCAATACATATGTTATTATATCGAAATAATTTAGTAACCGTTTATAGGTTGGTAATTTTTTATTTCAATACATATGTTATTATATTGAAATAATAGAGTATCATATTTTATTAGAATACACTGTAATAATATACCGTCTTACTCTTTTCTCTGTTAAACCGAAAATTAAAAACTGAATATATGTGTCTCTATTTATTGTTTACCTTTTAACGTTCGTTGCCATTTTGAGCCGTTTTCATGATGATACTGTTTAGTGCTTTTTTTCATATGATATGTGTATAAAATTTGAAAATTATTAAGTCCATTTAATAGATTATGAAAGCGAAAATTACAAGTAAAAACAAAAGTCACCTCTTTTGGTTAATTTGAAACCATTTTGATTTACAGAATTTATATCATTTTATAATGATATGGTATCATATTATCATTCAATAGAGATTCATAATATGATACTATGGATATAATAACATATGTATTGAAATAAAAAATTACCAACCTATAAAACGGTTACATTAGATTCTAAAAAAGAAGGGAGGACCTTTCGGACATGTGATGGTGCCAATCATCAAGTATAATTAATTAACATAAAGCCAAATATGTAGTTTATACAAAAATTGATAAAATGTAGTAAAAGATAGAGGAGCATGTTATTGTGCTTCTGACATAAATGGAGTTAGAAATAAATAAACAATCTATTTTCTTGGACATTTATCTAATGTGTTGAATAAATTTGTCTATATTATAAAAAAAAAAATTGCCGATAGGGATGCAATGTTTTTTTTTTGTTTTTAAAGAAAGAGCTAAAAAAAGTTTGCATTACTTTGTCTTTTTCATTTGTAATCTTGAAATAGAAACACTATCACCTACTATCCTATAAGATTATTAACAATTATCCTAGAGGATTGTTAATAATAAGTCCTCATAATTGTTAGCACACACTCTTGATACGTAGTGATTCTGAGATTATCCACTACAGGTCAAAATATCTTTATCCTTCTAACGTAGTGCAATCAGTTATGTGGTATTTACTCATTGTAGGGTAAAATGCCTAGTTAATACCTGAGGAAGAACACTACGTATTCGAAGCGTGTTGTTTATACCATTAAATTTTGATATGTGGAGACCATTTCCACAATAGTGGAAAATACCCTACAATATCTTGATCCTGTTTTAGAATTTCATTCTGGGTTTAATACATTGATTTTAATAAGTGTTTTCTAAGAGTACTAGAAAGTTGTATGAATGATATATCTTTTTTTAAATTTAAATATTGGTTTAATATTTAGTAAATTTAACACAATATTGTTTCCTTAGATGAGAAAATGGACAAACTCTATAACGGTGAGAGCCTTTTGATTGTTCTGTTTAGTAACTGTCCACAATTTATCTTCTTATTAATTATAGAGCTTTTTCCCTCTTGTAATGCATTTAATAATTATGTTTCTCTTTATAATAAAATATTTTCCTAGCATGGATTTATTCACTTTGAAGATTATATAATAAAGCACTAAAAATCCATTCTTTTTATTCTGTATCTATAAATACTCCATACAGAGTGTATCTTACTTTTTTTTTAAAAAAAGTAATTTTGTGTGTGTCTTTTTCTGTTATTAATATTTCCTTATATTGCTAGCATGGATTTTGCATTATTTCAGCTTGTTTAGAAGGTATTTCTTTAAGTCAAGCATGTCTTTCTATGCGTTATTTGTGCCATACATGCAAATGTAGTATCAGCTGTAAATAATGTGTTACCCTGTTTTTTAATAGTAATTTTTATTTAAATAGTTAATAATAGTTATTTTTATGACGTCCGAATTTGATATAGTTGTATTAGGCAAGTAGTCATTAATCTAAGCAACAGGTCTTCAGTGACCATACAGAGCAGTAGTGTACAGGAGTAAGGACTAACCCTTAAGCTTGTTGTTAATGTACTCGTATCTGAACTAACTGGGAGGCCCCCACCTATCCGGAAGGTGAATAAATATAAGCATGTCATCCCTAGGAGAGGATGCAAGAATACCTGCCTGTATGATGTCAGGTTTTTTGTTAAATACCCTACTCTAAATATACTTGAGCTAAGCACAATTTAGAACTCCCAACGTAGAATCAACAGGTAATGTGACTCGCCCATTACTAAAATGAGTGCCAAATAATAAATGAGCCACAAATTGTGAACCTAGAAAAAGCACTAAAAGGTGAAGCTTTATAAGACTAAGCGTTGGAAAACAGACAAACAGCATTGTGTAGTAGTAATATTGTAGGTAGTCATTAACTAGGCAATAGGTCTTCAATGGTCCTTTAACCAGCTTTGATTAGTATTAGTAACTTCAAGAAGGTTAGTCCTTCCTGACACATATATATGTGTTGTCTTATATATATATATATATCATTGAAGTGAGTTCTGTAGTGTCTTTCTGTGTTCTTTTCTATGTGTTAAAGTGTATATATTATATATATATATATATATATATATATATAATAAATTAAAAAACGAAGGAAACACACAGAAAGACACAGACATAACTCACATCGATAACTCATATCGACATATGCTTACTTGATGCTCGCTCTTCCCCCGGACTCAACCTCAACCGATAATTTATTTATGATTTATTTATTTATTTATTATTTTTTATTTATTTATTTATTATTTTTTATTTATTTATTTATTATTTTACTTTTTATTTATTATTTTTATTAATTTTAATTTGATTTATCTACTTTTTTATAATTTTTTATAGTTATAATTTTTACTCGTTCCTTTTACGTCTTAATTTGGCTCTTCATTTCCTTCCCTTCCTTCCCCCGCTTGGTGGTAAGTGGTGGGGTACTGGCTGCGGTTTCCGAGTTCAGTACCGCCCTGTCTTCTGCGGGACTCTTCGCTCTTCGCTCTTCGCACCTCCTGATGACGACGATTGTCGAAATATCGATGTGAGTTATGTCTGTGTCTTTCTGTGTGTTTCCTTCGTTTTTTAATTTATTGTAAAAAAGTCCGCTGGACCGTTTCTTTTAATTGTGTATATATATATATAGTCAGTTGGGTTTTTGACTCGCAACAAGACCGCTTGTTGCGGTTGAAAGATCTTAGTCTTGTTTTCCCATTTCTTATTGTGGTTTGATCATTGATATATATATATATACTATATATATATATATATATATATAGTTCAATATAAACAAAGAAACATAGAGAAATCAGAAGAACACACTTACAGTCTCTAATTTTTGGTTTGAACCGTCTTCAGGAGAGATAAGAGAGGGAAACCAAGCGCACTGGATCAGAGACGGTTGGAGACCAACAGTGTGCGCTTGGTTTCCCTCTCTTATCTCTCCTGAAGACGGTTCAAACCGAAAATTAGAGACTGTAAGTGTGTTCTTTTGATTTCTCTATGTTTCTTTGTTTATATTGAACTATATTTGTCCGTTTTGGACCGTATTTCCAACGAAAAAAAGTATATATATATACATATATACATTGTATGTTTTGTTATTGAGGGCTAGGTCATATAAAAGAAAATAAACTCCTTCTTTGGTCAAGCATCAAACAGTAAAACACCTTTAAGCCAACTTTCGTTTATAATTGTAAGACATTAATACAGAAATTCGTTTAAATACGTTTTACTATTAGACACGAGACCAAACCTCTATGAAGACAGAAAAATAGTGTTGGATATGTGATCGAGAAAAGAAAACATAGATAGTCGATATATATATATTTAAATTGAAAAAAAATTGTCGTAGTTTTTTCCTGTATGTTTGCATGACATGTGCTTTGCTATTTTGTTGTATATAGTTAATGTATTTTTATATTATTATATTTAAAAATTTTGATTATACATTAGTTAATGAATAATCAAAATTAAAAAAAAATGTACAAAGGAAAATAAAATTCCTATTCATATTTTCCTATTCATATATTCCTATTTGAATTTGTTCACTTTGTTGGATAGGATAGAAAACATAATAATTACAAGGTTTTAATGTATTATTATCTCTTTTATGATGTAATATGCTGTGTAAGTGTTGCAGTCTATTAATTATTTAATCAGTAATTAACATAATTTACAACTAATCATTAAAATTGACCAAAAAAAAACTGATTGATGGATTATTGTAACTTGATTCAGTTTCGGAAAACCCTCGAGAATGAAAGATGATTTATAAAGTATGTTGGTTTTTCTATTCTTACAATTAATTTATTGTTTTATCGTAGGAAATAACGAGCACATGGAGTCAAAACCTTCTACACCTCCTGAAATGCTTTTCGATAAATCTATTATCATGCCAGATGATGAAACTATTAGAATTCAGGTAATAAATGCTTTTTATTAATATATATTTCTAATATTAACTTTATTTATATAAATATTGATAAAAGTGTCGACCGTGGAATAGAAAAAAACTATAGTTTATCGGGACTCGGTCAGTTCTTCAGGTTCAAATTAAACTCTCATTGCCAACGTTTCGGTCTTTATTTAAAACCTTTTTCATAGGCAGAAGTATAATTTTGAAACAGAAACAGACATTTCTGTTTCAAAATTATACTTCTGCCTATGAAAAAGGTTTTAAATAAAGACCGAAACGTTAGCAATGAGAGTTTAATTTGAACCTGAAGAACTGACCGAGTCCCGATAAACTGTAGTTTTGTTTATTTATATAATTGTTACATTCAAGTGGTTGTTGATAAGTCGGATGAAGAAATAAGTGTGAGTGATAGGAGAGCAAAGGACAAGACTTTACTCCCATTTTGTGCCTGCTAGCTAGGGTGAGTAAATCACATAGTAACATCGCCTGACTAACCAAACAACCCTCTCATACGACTCACTGCATTGACTTCTAGAAGAAACAGACAAAACTGGTACAAAAACAATATCAAAAACAAAATTGCACGTCTTACAGCTGCAATTAATTGTTATACTAAAAGTATTGACATTCAGCGTGATTTAATGTTAAGTCTCAATAGAATGATTTACTCATCGTCTAACAGAATACAAGCCATCAAGTATTTACTATCCTCGATATTTATAGTACGTCGTCATCTGGGGACTATTCATATGACTGAACCACAACAGTTTTGGTCTACCTTATAAACAGCGGATTTTTGGTCAAAATACATATTTTATACATATTTCTCCATTATAAAGGTTTTTTTGCCACAATATTAAGTAATATGTTTATTTTTGTTCAAAATTCATATTTCATACATATTTCTCCATATAGGGTTTTTTTTGGAGACCCTTTCACAATATTAAGTATTAAGTTTATTTTTGGTCAAAATTCATATTTCATACATATTTCTTTATTACAAAGGTTTTTTCAGACCCTTACACAGTATTAAGTAATCATTTTATTTTTGGTCAAAATTCATATTTCATACATATTTCTCCATTATAAAGGTTTTTTTTGCCACAATATTAAGTATTAAGTTTATTTTTGGCCTAAATTCATATTTCGTTCTTTTTTCTCTATTATAAAGGTCTTTTTTGCAGACTCTTACACAATATTATGTATTAAGTTTATTTTTGGTTAAATTCATATTTCGTTCTTTTTCTCTATTA
>JAPFBL010000661.1:0-70000 GCA_026182355.1 Hermatobates lingyangjiaoensis
ATATAATTATTTAAAAAACATCGATGACGAGGATGTCGAAATTCGAAGTGAGTTCTTATTGTCTTTCTGTGTTTTTTCTCTGTGTTAAATATATTATATATTACACATATGTGTGTGTGTGTGTGTGTGTGTGTGATCAACCACAATATGAAATGAGAAAAAAGACTACGATCTTTCAACCGTAACAAGCATTGAGTTTTTTCCCATCATATTATGGTTTCATTATTGAATGTTATTTCACGTGTTTATGTGAAATTTTTATACATCTAATATATAATTTTGTTCGTCTGTATGTTTGTATGTCCGTTTGTCCTCTATGCATTCCTCACAGACTTGACGAATCTTTCTGAAATTTTACATGTGGCCACATGTGGTAATAAGGAAGGTTTTAGGCCACTTTGCAAAGCACCATCCCCCCACTGGGAGCCCACATCAACCATAGACAAAAACCTTTGCGCATCCCTGGCTTACACTAAGGGCTCCCAGTGGGGGGATCCCACATCAACCATAGACAAAAACCTTTGCGCATCCCTGGCTTACACTAACCACATTCCTTAGTACAAGCCTTAAAACGAAAAGTGTGTGTGTGTTTTGCTACAAACACACACACACACACACACACACACACACACACACACACAAAATAATAGTTTCACATTGTATTTAAGCAGAAAAATGTAAATAATTAAATACGTTCCCTTTCTTTAAATTAATGCTTATATTAGCAACACTGAGAGAAGGGGACTATTTTAAAATGAATTAATTCAGATGGCATTGATTAGAGGAACAGTAGAGCTGAATCATTCTAAAAAGGCGCCAATTATACTCCTAGTTTAGTTCTCCGCGTCATTCCAAATATCTTTAAACCTTTTTATTGTGTTAACCATTTAATTTCTTAAATAACACTTCAATTCAAACTTCAATACTTAAATAATACTTCAAATAGTAAGTACAAATTCCTACTTAGCTTTTTTTTATATTTTTAATGATTACTTAAATATTTTTATACTTGTCCGATTTGTTGACATGGATTTACATTGACTTAGAAATGTTTTCAGTTAATCGACTGAAATAAAATTGATATTTAAAGGTTTAATAAATAAAAAATTTGAAATACTTTAATGAAATAATTTGAATTATAAAAAGAATAAAATTTTTCTGTTTAAAAAACCTTGGAACAGCATTACACTTTATGTTTTCATCTACATATTCTTGTGAATAGCCAATATTTATTTTCAGTTTATGCCACCTAAGAAAAACACATTGGGCAGAAAATCCCCAGCTGCCTTGAGAAAACAACTCCAGAGGCAAAAAGAAACTGAGGAGCAAACATCACTTCGTCTTCAAGACCAAAAAGAAAGAAGTGCCCATTTGAGAGAAAATGAGTCTCAGTTGCAAAGGGAAGAGAGACTTGAATATGATAGAAATCGGCACGCCCAGGAAGACTTCTTGAAACACCACAGAAACAATCAGAAAGACTTCAATCCATGAGGACAAGGGCTGCCCAAAGAAGAGAGGATGAATCTGCAGTGCAGCAATCTGTCAGACTTCAGACAGAGAGATCAAGGGCAGCTGAAAGGAGAGAAAATGAAGCTCCAGAACAGAAGTCAGAAAGACTTAATTCTATGAAAACAAGAGCTATAGCCAGAAGAGAAAATGAATCTGTAGAAGCTAGGAATCAGAGGCACCAGCAAGACCAAGCTAGAATAGCTAATCATCGCAATCAAAAAGTTAAGGACTGGAATTTAATGGCTTTTAATTATGATCCAACACATAATTATGCCAATGAGCATTTTGTAAAAATAGGTGGTATGACTGTGAAGTGCAAAGTATGTGGTGCTTTAAAATGGGACCGTGAATCTGAAGGAATTTGCTGTTCAAAAGGAAAAATTAGAATAAATCTCCTTAAAGAACCTCCTGAACCGCTTAAAGGACTTTTGATTGGAGAAACTCCAGAGTCCAAACATTTCTTGAGAAAACATTAGAAAGTATAATTGTGCCTTTCAAATGTGCTCCTTTGGTGCAAACATTCATGATGAAGGTGGGTTTATGCCCACTTTTAAGATTAATGGACAAATTCACCATAGGATAGGATCTCTATTACCTCTTCAGGAAGATTCTCATCAGTTCTTGCAGATTTATTTTGTGGGTGATATGACACAGGAAGCCCAAAGAAGGTGCAATGTAATTGATGGAGATCATCAGACCAAAAGGAGGTGTAATCCAAATGATGAACTTAAGTTTGATTTGGTATTGAAACTCCAAGAAATGCTACACACCAAAAACAATTATGTGAGAAGTTTTATAAGTGCTTTAGACAATGCCCCAAATCTAGAATTGAAATTAGTGATAAATGCTGATAAAAGGCCATCTGGGGAACATTCTAGGAGATTTAATCAACCTGAATGCAATGAAGTAGCTGTGATAATATCTGGTGAAGAGCATGGAAAAAGAGATATAATCTTGCATGGGAAAGATAATCAATTGCAAAGGGTAAATGAAACTCATCGTTCATATGATGCTTTACAATATCCATTGCTTAATGTGACTGGTGAGGATGGCTACCATTTTGGAATACCTCAATATGGCACAAATAAGTCAGTCTCCTGTATGGATTTTTATAAATTTCATTCAATGATTAGACCAAATCAATTTAATCATCTTCATAGAAGCAAAGCTCTTTTCCATTGGTCAACTTATCATTCTACCATCGTCTCATACTTTCAGTCCCCGGTATATGCATGAAAAGGCACAGGATGCAATGACATATGTGAAGAAATATGGCAGGCCTGATTTCTTTATCACCTTCACCTGTAATCCTAGGTGGAGGGAGATAAAGGATGAATTGCTACCTGGACAAAATCCTATGGACAGGCCTGATTTAATTGCAAGAGTTTTTCATCTGAAAAATCTGAAACTGATGGAATTGATCACAAAAGCAAAAATTTTTGGAGATGTGAGATGCTGGCTCTATACTATAGAGTTCCAGAAACGGGGCTTGCCCCATTCCCATATCTTAATCTGGTTGGTGAATAAAATTCATACAAATGAAATTGACCTGCTAATATCTGCAGAGCTGCCAGATCCAAGAGAAGATAAAGAATTGTATGATATTGTTAAATCTCATATGGTACATGGTCCATGTGGAGCATTGAATAGGACTTCTCCATGTATGGATCAAGAGAAAAAAATCTGCACAAAAAAGTATCCTAGAAAATTTGTCAATGACACCCAACTCTCTGAAGATGGTTACCCTTCTTATAGAAGAAGAAATCCAGGGAGGCACCATGAATTACAAATCTATTGACACTGTTATTGATCCAAATGAAGCAGTGAATTATCCAGTTGAATTTTTGAATTCTTTGGAGATGTCTGGTCTGCCTTCTCATAAATTAGAACTTAAAATTGGTGCCCCAATAATGTTACTTAGAAATTTAGATCCACCTAAGCTTTGTAATGGGACTAGATTTGTTATCAAAAAAATGATGCCTCATGTTATTGAAGCAATAATTCTATCTGGATGTGCAGCAGGAGAATCAGTTTTCATACCCAGGATACCAATATCACCAACTGATTCTGTAATTCAATTCAAGAGGCTGCAATTTCCAATAAAGTTATGTTTTGCCATGACTATTAATAAGTCTCAAGGTCAGACTCTGAAAGTAGCAGGCTTACACTTGAAAGAACATTGTTTCTCACATGGTCAACTTTATGTTGGCTGCTCAAGAGTTGGAATTAAATCAAATCTGTTCATATATGTACCACAAGGCAAAACTAAGAATATAGTTTACAGAGAAGTATTGTAAAGTATTGTAAAGGATTGTGAAATGTACGATTTGCTTTCAAGATAATTGAAAATATGAATGTCTCATACAGTTGTCTTAAATATGATATTATATATCTTTGTCTAATTATGAAGAAATATATGTTAGAAATAAAAATTACTATTCTGTCTATCATTTCTTCTCTTTATTCCCGAGCAACGTCGGGTACTTCTGCTAGTTTATATATATATATATATATATATATATTATTTCACGATGAATCACAAACACAGAACTAAGAAACAAACACACTTACTGTCTCTAATTTTCGGTTGAACCGTCATCAATAGAGTTGAGAAAGAGACACCAAGCGCACTTGTGAAGCGACACCTCTAACCACCATCTCTTTGGTCTCCAACCGTCGCTTCACAAGTGCGCTTGGTGTCCCTTTCTTAACTCTCCTGATGACGGTTCAACCGAAAATTAGAGACAGTAAGTGTGTTTGTTCCTTAGTTCTGTGTTTGTGATTCATCGTGAAACGTTTGTTGTCCTTTTGGATCGTTTTCTATTTACAATATATATATAGTAATGAAAGTATAACCGTGCAGTAGAAACAAATATTTTTTTTTTATCAGAACTAAGTCAGTTCTTTAAATCAAAGGACGTCGTCACTGGGAGAGGACGTTAAGCCGTCGGTCCCGAGCCTATACGATGTCATGTACACGTTAAAATCCCCTACTCTAAATACACTTGAGTAAAACAAATATAGGACTCCCAATGTAGAGTGTTCATTGTGTGGTACTACAAAGGGCAATGTTTGGCCTATGTGTGTTCTCTTTGAGACTGCAACTGCAACCTAAACAAACCTTTTTAAAGTTCTCTTTGTTTTAATGCTGATGAAATACGAGTATACAGTATAATGATTAGAGGTGGTTAATTTGATTTTTGGTGGTTATATGGCCGAAAGGCTTAGGAACACATATAAAGTCAAAACAGTTTAGATGTGATTAGAGGTCGTTACAGAGATTATACTAGAACATATTAACTTTCTCTCATCTCTGAAATAATATAAAAGAAATTATATGATTAATTTCAAATAAGAAACAGTAATCTGCTAAGGTAGTTTTATATTTGGTTAGGTATCATCGTCGAAATAGTAGTCTACATCGTATTCAGAACCCTCTCCGAATAACTTCAGTTCTTCTGCTTCACTTATTTCATCTTGAATTCCTGGAAGAACCTTCAGAATCCTTGTTGAAGACTCTTCATCTTCATCTTCTTCTTCTTCTTCATCAACATCAGTTGATTTATCATCCAATCCATCTTCTATTTCGACTTCTTCATAAACTTCTTCAAATGCTGTCTCTTCTTCAACTTGTTCATCTTTACCAAATAAATCTTCTTCACATGTTTCAAAATGAGGTATTTTTAGCATTTTCATTAGTTCATTATCTTGGGCTTTTTGACTATAGAAAGAAATAAGTGTTAGAGTGATTTATGTTTTATTTAAAAAAAAATTATAAACTTGGAGTGGTTTACACTCAATTTTTGTATAAATAAGCAAAACTAAAAAGACGCCTCTGATCCTCTCTATGGCATATATGATATGAATTGGTTATGTCGCTGGGTTCCGATATCTTTTTATTTTCCAATAATTTCATAAACATGGAGTGGTTTACACTCAACTTATTACAAATAAGCAAGCCAAGGTGACTTACTTATGGGGTAGAACCCCTGATTCCGAAAGACATACCTGCAACGAGGGCCGTTCCCTAGGAGGGTGCGGGACACGGGGCAACTCAACAACTATGGCGACTTCCCCGTCCATAATATGTATATTGTATTAGGTAGGTTTTGTTTTTGAGGGCTAGGTCATATAAAAGAAGATAAACTCCTTCCTCGGCCAACGTTTCGATGTATTTGTACATCATCTTCAGGGCTAAAATTAGAGTAAGACTACTTTTACTTTTAACAAAACATTACAGCCTACATAGGGAATTAAATTATTGAAAACAACACATTTAGTCCCTTATGTAGGTTGTAGATTGTTTCGTTGAAAGTATTACAGTTTTACTCTAATTTTAGCCCTGAAGATGATGTACAAATACATTGAAACGTTGACCTAGGAAGGAGTTTATTTTCTTTTATATGACCTAGCCCTCAAAAAAAAAATTGCCTAATATAATAGAATAGAAAAAGTTAAGAACGATTTTTTGAGAATATATATTTATATAAACCAATTAAAAAAGATAACTCACAGATAGACACAGGAATAACTCACTTATATATTTCGACCATCGTCGTCATCAGGAGGCGAAGAGTCCCGTAGGAAGGCGGAGCAGCGACATCTTCCTGCCATCATGTCGTCGCTCTGCCTTCCTGCGGGACTCTTCACCTCCTGATGAAGACGATGGTCGGAATATAGAAGTGAGTTATTCCTGTGTCTATCTGTATGCTATCTTTTTTAATTGGTTTTTATTTAAAAGTTCGTTGGACCGTTTCATTTAATTACCATATATATATATACCATGATAAACGAAAAACGGTCCGGCAGGACAAATAACAATTGAAATACAAATAACAACGAATAACAATTAAAATAGTTCACTGTCGTCCCTCCGTCAATTCACTTCTTCTCCTGAGGACGACCGCCATTACGGTCGAAATATTGAAAAGTGAGTCTTTGTTGTGTTTCAGTTTATATATATATATATATAAACTATATTCACAAAAAGATCACACAGAAATGAAACAGAAACCCAATACTATAATATATTTCAATGGCCTCGTCATCGGGAAGATAGAAACGGGTCAAACATCAAAGCCGCGCAGGCAAACAACAACTCAGACGTGGACATAAAAATATAATAGTGAGTTTCTGTTTCATTTCTGAGTGTTCTTTGTGTCAATATAAAGCATTTAATTTGTGGAATCTCTTTATATATATAGGTGTATAATATAATAATAATTAATAATAATAATAAGTATAATAATTTGTTATATATAAATACAATTAAAATAAGCAGTGACACATAAACTGAAACACAACAAAGACTCACTTTCCAATATTTCGACCGTAATGGCGGTCGTCCTCAGGAGAAGAAGTGAATTGACGGAGGGACGACAGTCAACTGCTGTTGAGAGCAGTATATATATATATAACAAGATTTCACATAAACACATGTTGGGTTTTTTACTCTGACGAGGACAACTGGTTATGATTGAAAGGTCCTAGGTTTTTTCCATTTCATATTGTGGTTTGATAATATACAAATATATATATAAAAAGATTTCACATAAACACGTGAAATAACAATCAATGATCAAACCACAATAAGAAATGGAAAAAGAAGACTAAGATCTTTCCATGTTACCATCCGTAACAAGCACGGTTGGTTAGTTGGATTTTTGACTCTGACGAAGACCGCCTGTTACGGTTGAAAGATCTTAGTCTTCTTTTCCCATTTCTTATTGTGGTTTGAATATTAATATATATATATATAAGTTATTATATTGGTTATATTGTGCAGGTATTAGAAATAAAAATAAAAGGTTGTAGCCACAAAAAAAAATTAGAAAAATGTTTTTACTAAATGTTTTTTACGGAACCCCAGACAGCCCGTTAAGGAACCCCTGGGTTCCATAGAACCCACTTTGGCAGCCTCTGCTATAGAAAAATGAATAAACACCACATAGTGACAGACTGAACAAATATAAAGATTTATTAAAAAAAAATAAAATATGAAATGGTTTCAAGTCATTTGTTATAATATTTTTGGGAAATGTTTCTTTAATTTTCTTTTTTTAAATTATAACTAAAAAAGATATTTCCCGTGAGAATTAAAAAACAGGACAATGATAACACCTCTGTTTACTTGTGATGAGTCATAGGTCGCATATGGGTACTGCTGTCTATTTTTAGAAAGGTAATGATAACAGTTGAAATACTTTATCTCAAGCTGTCTCCTAGCATTTTTCAATTAAATAGTTTTTTTTTAAAAGAATTATTCAATTTTTATGTAATTGTAACAAAACAAGGACTATAGACCAGGTTGAATATTTTATTAGAAAAGTTAAGTAACAGTGGGCGTTTATAGCAGTTGGATGGGTGACACTAAATGCTGTTGAGCCCCCAAGTAACGCGGATCTTAAAGAAAAACTGCAAAGGGTAAACTCATGTTAAATCAGTAGTTCCTGGTTTGATGAGAAAAGTTAAGTAATATTGAGCGTCTTCAGTTCTTGGATGGGTGACCCCCATATCCTGTTGGTGTCCCCCAGTAATATGGCTTTTAAAGAAGAACTCCTATGAACTATTGGATCAATAGTGATTCATAGGAATATTGAATCACTTGTCATTGGTTTGAGAACAAAAGTTAAGCAATATTGAGCGTCTTTAGTACCTGGATGGGTGAGCACCAACAGACACCATATTCTGTTGGTGCGCCCGGTAACATTGCTCTTAAAGAAGAACTAGAGGCATAGCAATGTTCACCCACTCGTTACTGTTAGATGACAAAAGTTAAGAAATATTGAGCTTCGTGAGAACTTGGATGGGTGACACCATAAACTCCCTTTCCATTCTCCCCCTCTCTCCCGCTCTCTCTCTCTCTCTCTCTCTCTCTCTCTCTTACATTCCCTCCTCCTTTTCTCTCTCCCCCTTCCCATTAATCTCCCTCTCTCTCCCTCCCTCCTCTCTCTCCCTCCCTCCCTCACTCTCTCTCTCTTTTCCTCCTCCCTGTCTCTCTCCCTCTCTCCCGCCTCCCTCTCTCCTCTCTCTATCTCTCCCTCCTTTCCCCTCAATCTCCCTCCCCCGCTTCTCTCTCTATCTCCCTCCCTCTCTCTCTCCACTCCCTCCTCTCTCTCTCTCCCTTACTCTCTCTTTCTCCCTTCCCTCCTTCTCTCTCTCTTCCTCCTTCCCCCTCAATCTCCCTCCCCTGCTTCTCTCTATATCCCTCTCTCTCTCTCTCTCCACTCCCTCCTTCTCTCTCTCCCTCCTTCCCCCTCAATCTCCCTCCCCCGCTTCTCTCTCTATCTCCCTCCCTCTCTCTCTCTCCACTCCCTCCTCTCTCTCTCCCTTACTCTCTCTTTCTCCCTTCCCTTCTTCTCTCTCTCTTCCTCCTTCCCCCTCAATCTCCCTCCCCTGCTTCTCTCTATATCCCTCTCTCTCTCTCTCTCTCTCTCTCTCTCTCTCTCTCTCTCTCCACTCCCTCCTTCTCTCTCTCCCTCCTTCCCCCTCAATCTCCCTCCCCTGCTTCTCTCTCTATCTCCCTCCCTCTCTCTCTCCACTCCCTCCTTCTCTCTCTCTCCCTCCTTCCCCTCAATCTCCCTCCCTTCCTCTCTCTTTCTCCCTTCCCTCCTTCACTCTCTATTCTCTCTCTCTCTCTCTCTCTCTCTCTATCTCCCGCGAGTACATTTGATTTAATCAATCAAAATACTTCACAATATAAATATATCAAATCTGTAAAAGATAAAAATATACAACACCTGGATAAAGTGTTTGCAGGTGGTCCAAAGGAAAAAAAAAACAGTTTTCTTTTTTTCCAAGCATCTGGAATGTTACGAAATCAATTGAGTGTTTTTTTCCTGTTTTTTTCTAAATATTATATTCTGGCAGGAAAGTTAGTAAGTAAGCGGAGTGAGTTGAACACAAGAGCAATGTAGCGTGATTTAAAACAACCTGAAAACCAGTTGAGGTTTAAGGTTTCCAAACAACCCCTCGCTTACTGTCCCTCTCTCTCACTCACTCACTCTAGCCCCCTCCCACACCACCCACATCACACCAATCTTCAAACAGTTCAACCAAACGTGAAGCGCTTTCAAGTTTTTTTGTTTCTTTTAAACCTTTTTTAAACAGGGGGTTTTGATTAAATAAATTGTTAGCCATGTTAATTTGATACTAAATATATATATATATATCTTTTGATGAACGACCTTTGTACTTTTATATGAATATGATTAACTCTGAAGATGGTCAAGGAGACCGAAACATGTCAGTTATAAAGAATAAAGCATTTGGAGAACTAGTGTATTTAGTACCAGAAATATTTAAAACAAAGGTGAGAAAACTTGAAAGATGGACAATGAAATTTATTCATGCCACAGTACAAAGGTCGTTCAACAAAACTTGTATAAAAGAAGGATTGCCCCCCAAATTTACAAATATATATATATATTAAATATTGTAAACAGGAAATCGATCCAAAAGTACAATAAACGTTTCACGATGAATCACAAACACACTTACTGTCTCACAGTAAGTGTGTTTTTTCTTAGTTCTGTATTTGTGATTCATCGTGAAACGTTTATATATATATATATATATATATATATATATATATATATAACAGATACAAAAATATATCTACCATTTCATAGAAAAATATCTATCAAACGGTTTTTAAAATTGACCAAATCCCGATGAGAGAACACACCTATACATATATATATACTTACAATAAACTATGATACATAGACAGAAAACAAAGTCTCACTTTTCAAAATTTCGATCGTAGCGGCGGTCGTCCTCAGGAGAAGAAGTGAATTGACGGAGGGATGACATACATCTAATATATAATTTTGTTCGTCTGTATGTTTGTATGTCCGTTTGTCCTCTATGCATTCCTCACAGACTTGACGAATCTTTCTGAAATTTTACATGTGGCCACATGTGGTAATAAGGAAGGTTTTAGGCCACTTTGCAAAGCACCATCCCCCCACTGGGAGCCCACATCAACCATAGACAAAAAACTTTGCGCATCCCTGGCTTACACTAAGGGCTCCCAGTGGGGGGATCCCACATCAACCATAGACAAAAACCTTTGCGCATCCTGGCTTACACTAACCACATTCCCTTAGTACAAGCCTAAAACGAAAAGTGTGTGTGTGTTTTGCTAACAAAACACACACACACACACACACACACACACACACACACACACACAATAAGTAGTTTCACATTGTATTTAAGCAGAAAAAACAACTCCAGAGGCAAAAAGAAACTGAGGAGCAAACATCACTTCGTCTTCAAGACCAAAAAGAAAGAAGTGCCCATTTGAGAGAAAATGAGTCTCAGTTGCAAAGGGAAGAGAGACTTGAATATGATAAAAATCGGCACGCCCAAGGAAGACTTCTTGAAACACCACAGAAACAATCAGAAAGACTTCAATCCATGAGGACAAGGGCTGCCCAAAGAAGAGAGGATGAATCTGCAGTGCAGCAATCTGTCAGACTTCAGACAGAGAGATCAAGGGCTGCTGAAAGGAGAGAAAATGAAGCTCCAGAACAGAAGTCAGAAAGACTTAATTCTATGAAAACAAGAGCTATAGCCAGAAGAGAAAATGAATCTGTAGAAGCTAGGAATCAGAGGCACCAGCAAGACCAAGCTAGAATAGCTAATCATCGCAATCAAAAAGTTAAGGACTGGAATTTAATGGCTTTTAATTATGATCCAACACATAATTATGCCAATGAGCATTTTGTAAAAATAGGTGGTATGACTGTGAAGTGCAAAGTATGTGGTGCTTTAAAATGGGACCGTGAATCTGAAGGAATTTGCTGTTCAAAAGGAAAAATTAGAATAAATCTCCTTAAAGAGCCTCCTGAACCGCTTAAAGGACTTTTGATTGGAGAAACTCCAGAGTCCAAACATTTCTTGAGAAACATTAGAAAGTATAATTGTGCCTTTCAAATGTGCTCCTTTGGTGCAAACATTCATTATGAAGGTGGGTTTATGCCCACTTTTAAGATTAATGGACAAATTCACCATAGGATAGGATCTCTATTACCTCTTCAGGAAGATTCTCATCAGTTCTTGCAGATTTATTTTGTGGGTGATATGACACAGGAAGCCCAAAGAAGGTGCAATGTAATTGATGGAGATCATCAGACCAAAAGGAGGTGTAATCCAAATGATGAACTTAAGTTTGATTTGGTATTGAAACTCCAAGAAATGCTACACACCAAAAACAATTATGTGAGAAGTTTTATAAGTGCTTTAGACAATGCCCCAAATCTAGAATTGAAATTAGTGATAAATGCTGATAAAAGGCCATCTGGGGAACATTCTCTAGATTTGTTATCAAAAAAATGATGCCTCATGTTATTGAAGCAATAATTCTATCTGGATGTGCAGCAGAAGAACCAGTTTTCATACCCAGGATACCAGTATCACCAACTGATTCTGTAATTCAATTCAAGAGGCAGCAATTTCCAATAAAGTTATGTTTTGCCATGACTATTAATAAGTCTCAAGGTCAGACTCTGAAAGTAGCAGGCTTACACTTGAAAGAACATTGTTTCTCACATGGTCAACTTTATGTTGGCTGCTCAAGAGTTGGAATTAAATCAAATCTGTTCATATATGTACCACAAGGCAAAACTAAGAATATAGTTTACAGAGAAGTATTGTAAAGTATTATAAAGGATTGTGAAATGTACGATTTGCTTTCAAGATAATTGAAAATATGAATGTCTCATACAGTTGTCTTAAATATGATATTGTATATCTTTGTCTAATTATGAAGAAATATATGTTAGAAATAAAAATTACTATTCTGTCTATCATTTCTTCTCTTTATTCCCGAGCAACGTCGGGTACTTCTGCTAGTTTATATATATAAAGATTTCAAATAAACACGTGAAATAACAATAAATGATCAAACCACAATATTAAAAGGGAAAAGAAGACTAAGATCTTTCAACCGTAACAAGCGGTCTTCGTCAGAGTCAAAAACCCAACTCAAAAACTAGATGCAGAAAACATCTGGTGAGGGGTTGAGAAGAGTGGTGGGACTGTCTACTTACGTTGTATTGGTGTTGTTTTACACGTGTCTTTAATGATTTACCAGTTGGACCAATATAAATTTTATAGCAATTTTTGTACCGAATTTTATAAATACCACCGGACTGCAGTTCCCTGGTAGAGTTTTTTATTAACTTATAGCCCACATTATGACGATTTGAAAACACTATCTTAAAATTAAATTGTTTAGTTAGTCTATGAAGGGAGTCCAATGATTCAAATATTGTGGTTTGATCATTGATTGTTATTTCATATGTTTATGTGACATCTTTATATATGTATATATATATATTAGGTATTAATATAATATATATATATATATATATATATATATATATATATATATATATATATATATATATATGAGTCGTTATCAGCCTTTGGAGCGATTCACTTCTTTTCCTGAAGACGAGGACATCCAAATATAGTAGTGAGTTCAGTGGTTTCCTGTCTATGTGTTCTTTTTTAATTCTAGTTTATATATATTTTAGTGTATATTGGCAGTAGATTCTCTTGTAAACATATTTTATTAAAGTAGACGGCAGCTTCCGCATTCACGACCTTTTTGCTCGTGTTTTCTAGTTTTCTAACTAGTTTTCTCTGGTAGGGAGTGATTTCGTGAAGGAGTTGTCCCAGAGACATCAAAGAAATAATGTTGTAGCTTACTCAATAATATATTTTTCTACTTACAAGTAGAGTACCTGCTGTAAGGTGGAAGGTAAGACGTCTTGATAGTCTGGTTGTGGTCATCCCGATGTACTTTGTAGGACAGGCTTCACAGTTCCCAGTATTACATGTATATTGCTACACCAAGTGACTTTTTTGCAGCACTGAGACATCTCTCTGACAGGAGCCCCAAGCAATGTGTATAACAAGTTGTAACCTTCCACTAATCACAATGGACTTGTTTTTTCACAAAGATTGTCTATTTCTATTAACCTCTTAATTTTAATCCTTTTAATGTCTGTTTAACCTTTGAAAAATTGTTATTGAGTTAATTTAATCTGTTTGTACCATATACCTGACGATGATTTCAGTGAAATCGAAAGCTTGTAAGTAGAAAAATATATTTTTGAGTAACCTACAAAATTATTTCTTTGATGTCTCTGGGACATCTCCTTCACGAAATCACTCTCTACCAAAGAAAACTAGTTAGAAAACTAGAAAACACGAGCAAAAAGGTCGTGAATGCTGAAGCTGCCGTCTACTTTAATAATATATATATATATATTGATAAACGAAAAACGGTCCGGCAGGACAAATAAAACTTAAAATAAACAGTGACACATAAACTGAAACATAACAAAAGACTCACTTTTCAATATTTCGACCGTAATAGCGGTCGTCTTCAAAAGAAGAAATGAATTGACGGAGGGACGACAGTCAACTGAGTTGTATTAGAATAATTATAACAATATCTTTATGTCAATATATATATAAAAAAAAAAATCCATAGTCGAAATAACTGGTTTATCAATGAATTCCTCTCTGTTACTGTATATATTAAAATGTAATAAATTACTAAATAGTAGTAATAGTAGTGCTAATTGTAAAACAATCATGTTCTAGCCCTGAAGATGACATAAATATATGTCGAAACGTCAGTTTCTATTTAAATAAACTATTTAAATAAACTAGTATTTATGCAAAAGGACTAGTTTAAAATCATTGGACATCAACCCTCAAAAAATAACATCATATATATATATATAGTATATATATATATATATATATATATCCTAGCGAAGCCTTCGTTATTCTGCCAATGGATATAGAGGTTGCACAGTTCCTCTGTGTTATAAGAATATTGGCAGAAAACATGAAATGGGTAAACATTTTTGTGGTGGTTGGGTGTTGGTGTAACCAAAAAATCAGAAATAGAAAGGGAACAGGAGTTCACTGCAAAGTGAGGCTCATGTTTTCTGCCAATAATCTTATTTCACAGAGGGACTGTGCAACCTCTATAACCATTAGCGGAATAACGGAGGCTTCGCTAGGCAGCGGGTAACTGGGACCGCACGCATGGACCTACAAACTCTATTCTCCTATTGGTCACCATTTAAACGGATCATATATATATATATAGTGATGAAAGATAAACTGTGCAGTAGAAACAAAATATTGTTTTTAACAAAACAATGTGTGTTAGTTGTGTTAGTTCTCTATGTGAGTTGTAGATTGTTTTGGTAAATGTATTATAGTTCTAACTCAAATTTTAGCCCTGAAGATGATGTACAAATACATCGAAACGTTGGCCTAGGAAGGAGTTTATTTTCTTTTATTTGACCTAGCCCTCAATAACAAAACATACAAATATATATATATATATATGATTCGTTAAAATGGTGACCAATAGGAGAGTAGAGTTTGTAAATCCATGCGTGCGGTCCCAGTTACCCGCTCCCCAGCGAAGTCTCCGCTATTCCGCCAATGGGTATAGAGATTGCACGTTGGTCTAGAGATAGGCATCGAAACGTTGGCCTCGGAAGTAGTTTTTTTTCTTTTATTTGACCCAGCCCTCAATAACAAAACATACAAAAATAGAAGAGGTCAAGAACAATTTATGGAGATTGTATATATATATATATATATATATATATATATATATATATATATATATATATATATAAGTGCTTATTTATAATATTGTTAAATTCCAAATCTTGTTTAATAAAATGGACATATATATATATATATATATATATATATAACCAACGGTTGGTCTCCAACCGTCTCTGATCCAGTGCGCTTGGTTTCCCTCTCTTATCTCTCCTGAAGACGGTTCAAACCGAAAATTAGAGACTGTAAGTGTGTTCTTCTGATTTCTCTATGTTTCTTTGTTTATATTGAATTATATATATATATATATATATACCATGATAAACGAAAAAAACGGTCCGGCAGGACAAATAACAATTAAAATGAGCAGTGACACATAAACAGAAACACAACAAAGACTCACTTTTCAATATTTCGACCGCCCATTACGGTCGAAATATTGAAAAGTGAGTCTTTGTTGTGTTTCTGTTTATGTGTCACTGCTCATTTTAATTATATATATATATATATTTCAAAATGTTTCTGTTTTATTTAAAATCTTGTTCATGCCCTTACAATAAATAATAAAAAAAACAGGAAATAATCATTTTTTAAAAATATGTTTTTTTTAATTATGAGAAATATTACATTGAAGAAAAGATCTGAAAAAGGGTTTTAAAAAAATTTAAACACCGGTATTAAGTTAAAGATGAAGTCGTGAAAGGTTTGACCTTAAGGTCTTACAAAGAGTTGAACATAAGGTCTTCTCAAAGATTGAACTTAAAGGCCTCAAGCAGGTGAGCTAAAGGTTTTTTTAAGGTCCTAAAAATGGATCAAAAAGTTGAACCATATGTCTTGTAAGAGGTGAGATTAAGGTATTGAAAGGTTTTTTGTGTTTCCAGTGGTCATACGGTTTGCTTTAGCGATGAGTTAGGTTTAGGTTGCAGTGGCAGTCTTACAAGAGAACACATAGGCCGAACATTGGCCCTTTGTAGTACCACACAATTAACATTCTATATTGCGAGTTCTAAATTTTTGGTAGTTCAAGTGTATTTAGAGTAAAAATCTTTAATGAGTGCCGGACATCATACAGGCTCGGGACCGACGGCTTAACGTCTTCTCCGAGAGAAAACGTGCTCAGAGATATATTCACCTTCCACGTGAATATATCCGGACCTACCAATTGAGAGGCGAGTACGTTAATCACTCAGCTAAATTGGCTTCCCTGTTATAACTAATTTAATTTATGAATAAGTGATTTCTTTTTAATATTCTTAAATAGTGTTCTCAGAATACGTTTTCAGATTTATTCAACTCCCAGGTGGAATCGAGTGCCATATTAGGTATTGTCGAACCCCGGAACTACCATTGGGTTACCCTCGACCTTTTCAGGACATTAATTAGAAAACTTTCGGGGCCAGGTTAGCTCAGTGGTTAACGTGCTCACCTCTGGACTGGTAGCTCCGGAGTTCAATACCCACTTGACTCTCGATTTATTTACATGGAAGGTGAATAAATCTCTGAGCACGTCGTCCTTCGGAGTGGACGTTAAGCCGTTGGTCCCGAGCCTGTATGATGTCCTTCACTCGATAAAGATTTCTTCTCTAAATACACTTCAATGTTTTCTATTCTAATACGTGGGAAGTGAATACATCTGAGCACGTCGTCCTTCGGAGTGGACGTTAAGCCATCGGTCCCGAGCCTGTATGATGTCCTTCACTCGATAAAGATTTCTTCTCTAAATACACTTCAATGTTTTCAATTCTAATACGTGGGAAGTGAATAAATCTGAGCACGTCGTCCTTCGGAGGGGACGTTAAGCCGTCGGTCCCGAGCCTGTATGATGTCCTTCACTCGATAAAGATTTCTTCTCTAAATACACTTCAATGTTTTCTATTCTAATACGTGGGAAGTGAATAAATCTGAGCACGTCGTCCTTCGGAGGGGACGTTAAGCCGTCGGTCCCGAGCCTGTATGATGTCCTTCACTCGATAAAGATTTCTTCTCTAAATACACTTCAATGTTTTCTATTCTAATACGTGGGAAGTGAATACATCTGAGCACGTCGTCCTTCGGAGGGGACGTTAAGCCATCGGTCCCGAGCCTGTATGATGTCCTTCACTCGATAAAGATTTCTTCTCTAAATACACTTCAATGTTTTCTATTCTAATACGTGGGAAGTGAATACATCTGAGCACGTCGTCCTTCGGAGGGGACGTTAAGCCATCGGTCCCGAGCCTGTATGATGTCCTTCACTCGATAAAGATTTCTTCTCTAAATACACTTCAATGTTTTCTATTCTAATACGTGGGAAGTGAATAAATCTGAGCACGTCGTCCCTTAGAGAGGTTGTTATGCCTGTTTTGTGCATTATTTCGCGCTCCCAGCTTATACAGCCATATCTTATATAATAACATCAAAACAGACTGATGCCGTTTTTACGTGAAAGCTCTTTCGCCGCATCTCTGAAGCTACAAGCTCTAGCCTAGGATAGAGGCAAACTAACGCCTCCGAGATACGCCCGAGGTGGACCACGCGGAGGCGAGCTTCTACGACCCTAAACCACATACATTAAAACGTATGTCCTTCAGAAACAAGACATACAAAGTATCCTAATAACATTTAAAACAAAAAGTAAATTAACTCTTAAAAAGTAAAAGAAAACAGAAATAAAGTCATTCTCCTATATGGAGGTCAGGTACACTGCTCTCCTGCTGTCTTCCTGGCTCTTCATATATCATATACAAACTTCAGAAATTCAGCCTTGTATCAGGTCAATGCCGAGGACGTAAAGCCGTCGGTCCCGAGCCTGTACCGTATCAGGTACTCGTTAAAGATCTCTACTATGAAAGGCACTTGAGTTAAGGCAAAATTTAGGACTCCCAATGTTTAATTAACAAGTAATGTTGTTCGCCCTTTAATAAAAATGGGTGCCAAACAATAAATGAGCCACACTTTCCGCCCCTCTAGAACAGCACTAAAAGGTCAAAGCCTTATAAATGTGAGCGTTGGAAAACAACAACAACAACAACCTTTTTAAGACCTTAAATAGTAAGTTCAACATCATGATCTTAAGTATACTATAAAGGTCTTATGTTTAACTGTATCATGATCTTAACTTATCAATATGATAACTGCTATGTTTGAACACTTATAAATATCCCCCCCCCCCCCCCAAACATAGAAGTGGCGCGTGACACAGATAGATAAACTATCATAAGCAAATCTTAAGAAGTTAAATTAAAGATATTACTTACACATTTTGTAGGAAAATATTTTCTTCAACCTTTTGGCTCATATTCAACGGAGGATTCTGCTCGTAGTCAGTCAAACCAATGCTTTTCATGCCTAGAAAAAAAAACACCATCGAAGTCCATTTAACATATGAGTGTAAGCCACTCCTAAATATAAATATAACAAGGTATTGTTTTCTTGACCAGAATTACTAAATAAACACTTTTTTCTTCTTATCGGAATTCGGTCAGGGTTAATATTTGAAATCAGCTTTTCGATAACGTTTCGTCTTTATTTTAAGACATCCTCAAGGGCTATAAACAAAGCCCTTTTTATTTTTAAAAATAAAAAAAAAATGTTTTGTGGCTTAGCCTCCCACGCAATTAAAAATCAACACACGTTTCAATTTGAAAATTGAAAATTCACTTTGGATTATAAAACTTCACACAATAAAAGAAATGATAAATATACAAAATACTAATAATACTTGCAATAAACAAACCGATACTTTAAGTAGGATTTATAGTTCCATCATAAATACTTAACGTTGCAATGTTATCTTAGTTTATATTGCCATGGATTAATTGTAATATAAAAAAAGTGTTTTCGATAAATGTCGCTGGGAAGCAGCACATGCAATGACAGATAACGGCTTTGTTGGTTCAGTGTTAGAACCTAGCCTTGAGTAAGTAAGTTTTTTGAATTTTTTTATGATGAATGTAAAGTAGATATGTCAAATTTCCATTGTTTTTTGTTAGTTTATAGCCCTGAGGATGTCTTAAAATAAAGACGAAACGTTGACAAAAAGCTGATTCCAAATATTAACCCAAACCAAATTCAGAGAAGAAGAAAAACTGTTTATAAATATAACTGAATAAGTTCAAAATTGAAGAAGAGTAATACACAGAGTAAAACATACTTCCAAACTGAAATTTTCAGAAAATTCGTCTTCAGTAAGTAACTCATTAACTGTCTTTTTCTTTTCTCCTGAAGATATTACTTCTTCTTCAGGAGTATTACATTTTACAAGTGTGTTTCTTTGACTTCAATTGAAACACACTTATGTCATATATATCTATGACTATGTACTTGTTATCTATCAGAGCAAAACTGATTATAAAAACAAAATATTTCACAAAATCAATATATAACATCTGTAAAGGATAGAAATATACAAAACTTGATAAAGTGCTTGGAGGTGGTCCTCCACGTAATAAGATCGTTCTTGTCTTATAGAAGAACGATTAAAATGTTCTATTAATTAATTAATAATTATTTAATTAATAATTAATCGTTCATTAATTAATAGAACATTTTAATCGTTCTTCTATAATAATTATTAATTAAATCATGATTAATTAATCGTTCATTAATTAATAGAACATTTTAATCGTTCTTCTATAATAATTATTAATTAAATAATGATTAATTAATTCATTTAAAAGAACGATTAAAATGTTTATCGTTCTTCTCTTATAGAAGAAAAGATTCTATATATTCTATTCTATATACCAGTGCTTCTTAAACGGTGCGCTCAGGCGTATTGGTGCGCCCGGGCGTATTGGTGCGCCCTGGAAGGTAGCCAGGTGCGCCCCAAGATAACAGAAGATTAACTTTATATAACAGATTTATATTTTAGTTTTTGCATCAGTTTAATTTATTTGAGAAAACACCAAGTATGTGGTTTTCAAGTCTCAGTCAAGTCTCGGACACTTCACATTTTCAACTGGAAGGTAAATTTCTTTAATCTTTAAGCATCAATGGATAATACTTCCTCTTTGCCTTTACTCGGGGATTTAAATCATTTTTACTAGCCGTCCCTCCCTCCCTCTCACTTTCTCTGTCTCTCTCTCTCTTTCTTTCTTTTTCTTAAAAAAAACTATACATTTTAATTTCCAATCATTTTCCTGTTATCAACTCTCAGGACTAAATTTTCGATATTAAAATCAGCGATGAGCCCCAGAGTTTTGGTTTGGTCTCATAGGTGCGCCCTAAAGTAAAAAAGTTTAAGCAACACTGCTATATATTCTATATATCTTCTATAAGAGAAGAACGATAAACATTTGAATGGTATATTGTATTATACTGGTTGTTGATGGTTGTTTTATAAGGGAGGATTTGAGGCTGGACTGACCGTTGCGGTACTGTAGAAGGGAGATAGCTCCGACGCCTGCAGGGTCCAACGCACGGTAAACAGCTTTGACGTGTCTTTGACTAAACACATGAGGGCCGTGTTTCACAGTGCCTGCCCGCCACATAAGACACTCGTCTAGCAGCTTCATCAATAGTCCCAGGGGATCATCTAGCAAATCAAAATCAAAGCTTATTCTAACATAGTGCAATCACAGACACTGTGATCATCTAGCAAATCAAAATCAAAGCTTATTCTAACATAGTGCAATCACAGACACTGTAGTCATCTAGCAAATCAAAATCAAAGCTTATTCTAACATAGTGCAATCACAGACACTGTAGTCATCTAGCAAATCAAAATCAAAGCTTATTCTAACATAGTGCAATCACAGACACTGTAGTCATCTAGCAAATCAAAATCAAAGCTTATTCTAACATAGTGCAATCACAGACACTGTGGTCATCTAGCAAATCAAAATCAAAGCTTATTCTAACATAGTGAAATCACAGACACTGTGGTCATCATTATAAATAATAATCATTTATGACATTAATGAAAGGAATGTGTCTTTATATTACCTTAAAACATTTGTTTTTTATCTGACAGTTGTGTTCAAGTTTGTTTCTAAAATTATTCATTTTTAACCTTTAATGTAGTAGTTTATTATATATTATAGACTACCCTGACCCCTTAATGAGGAATATTATTAAATAATATTGTAGAAAGTCGAGGCGAGTACGCAAGGCATAGGGCTACCCTGACTCCCCCAAATACAATTTGTTATTATGTAATACTAGTGTTTATATTGCAGAAATATAAAATAAAAAAAATTATTGTATTTTTATAATGCATTATAAAAAAAAAATTGTATTTATTTATAATGCATTTGCATATCTGTTGTCAACGAGCGTGCAAGCCACTGGGCTACCCTGGCTTACTTTATTACTCGTATATATTAAGCAAATATATAATTTTAAAAAAAGAATTGTTACATTTATATATAATACATTTGCACTACTGTCATAGGCGAGCACGCAAGATACTTGCTACCCTGGCTCCAATTTTGGGAATATAGTGATAATTTACTTTTATTTAACATCATTCAGTTAATAAATAATATATATTTAATTTCAGGTCTCTATCTAAACGGAAAATGGGTGAACAAAGAAACAAATAAACTCACCAACTTTATACATAGAAAATTCACATAAGGGGATATTGAGGATTTTGGTCATAAAACATACAACTCCTGATCATCAGATGACGTTTCGCCAAAAGTTGTTTGGCATTTTCAAGGCTAAAAAACAATTTGTTAAACGACATAAGTAAAGCAAGATAAATACATCATCTATCCAACAGATAAACAAACGACACAAACAACAATTTAGTACCCAGAGAACCACAAAAGTATCATAAAATACCTAGTGTTATTATGATTATTATTATTATTTAAAAAAACAGACATTTGTCATTTAAACCTAATTGCGTATTATTAATTATTCAGAACACCAAAAAACCACATTTTCAAAACAGCAACAAACCACAACAGACAGTAATAAACACAGCAAATTACAAAACCATGAAAAAAAGAGTTAAAAATTAAAAGAAATTCAGAGGAAACAACAAAAACCTTACAAACATATTACCTTGATTTAGAAGAAACACTAATTTACTGGTCCATGCTTATTGAAATATCAGTGGTCGAGAAACTATATCAATATTTATACATTGAGATTTGCGTAATATTAACAATGGTAATAAAGTAAGGTATGCAACCACAGTAGCCCAGTGGCTTACATGCTCTTTGATGACAATAGTACAAACATAGTATAAATAAATGTACGAAAAATAAATGTTGAATTTAAAATTAGAACAATATAAGTCAGAGGTTCCAACTGTTTGTTCTTCCATGAACCTGAAGAACAAACAGCTAATGTAATATATACAGAGGCATGTGGTTAACACTGTACTAATAACTGTATTTTCTACTATTCTATAATTTCTAATGATATTTTGGAGTACCAAGTATCATCTCTGATTTTTTTAAAAAAGTACCCCGTCAAATACAAGATTATTTGCTATTTAAAATATTTTTTTTTTATACAAATTTACAATGAAATTAAAGAAGTAATTGTGTCAATGCCGCAAACTAAATTAAATAATCAGAATTGTAAGGTTATGTTATAATTGTTCAAAGATTAAAAATAGAATAGTTGTAACGTAAACAAACTTACAATGATATAATTTACAGAAATAAATCTATTTTGTTGCTGGAAAATGATTTCAAAAGTAATATGTAAAATTCAAATGAAAATGTTACTTAATACGTTTTTGATGCAAACATATTTGAATATTAGTATGGAACCAAACTTAACAGCAATTTTATATGATAAATGTAAATAATAAGATGTAGTTTACATTACCATGTAAAATTTCTTTTGAAAAACTATAAAATGAACAGATTAATTTGAAGGGAACCAAAGAATACACAGTACTTACTTTAGAAACGCAGCTTGAAAGCGTGGAAGCATAGGAGACTAGTAAATGACGCCATATTTAAAATCACATCTGCATTAAAACAAATGAAGTCTAGATACTTCCTTCCGTTGCCGCATTGAAACAAATGCCTATCAAATACAACTTCCGATAGTCAAAAGTCAAAACAATATCCAAATAACTTTAATATTCTTAAACCATTATAAAATAGGAGGCAATTAAAGTTCTATTACAATAAATGCAACTAATTTAAAATAATTAGCAATTAGTTACAGTGAAATATTATTCCTCATTAAATAAATATTTTTTAAAAAACTAATTATATTCCCAACAATTTAAATTAATAATTACTACAAGCTAAATCTCTATATATAAAGTTCGTGAGTTTGTTTGTTTCTTTGTTCACCAATTTTCAGAGGAAACAGAGACCCGAAATTATAATATATATTATTTATTAACTGAATATTGTTAAATAAATAAAAAAATTATTTAATTCCAAAATAACCAGGAGTAGCCCAGTAGCTTGCGTGCTCGCCGATCACAGTAGTGCAAATAATATATTATAAATAAATGTAACAAAAAAGAATTCTTTTAATTTAATATTTACGTAATATAAACACTGGTAATAAAGTAAGGTATAGAACCAGAGTAGCCCAATGGCTTACATGCTCGCCAATCACAGTAGTGCAAATAATATATTATAAATAAATGTAACAAAAAAGAATTCTTTTAATTTAATATTTACGTAATATAAACACTGGTAATAAAGTAAGGTGTAGAACCAGAGTAGCCCAGTAGCTTGCGTGCTCGCCGATCACAGTAGTGCAAATAATATATTATAAATAAATGTAACAAAAAAGAATTCTTTTAATTTAATATTTACGTAATATAAACACTGGTAATAAAGTAAGGTATAGAACCAGAGTAGCCCAATGGCTTACATGCTCGCCAATCACAGTAGTGCAAATAATATATTATAAATAAATGTAACAAAAAAGAATTCTTTTAATTTACGTAATATAAACACTGGTAATAAAGTGAGGTATAGAACCAGAGTAGCCCAATAGCTTGCGTGCTCGCCGATCACAGTAGTGCAAATAATATATTATAAATAAATGTAACAAAAAAGAATTCTTTTAATTTACGTAATATAAACACTGGTAATAAAGTGAGGTATAGAACCAGAGTAGCCCAATGGCTTGCGTGCTCGCCGATCACAGTAGTGCAAATAATATATTATAAATAAATGTAACAAAAAAGAATTCTTTTAATTTACGTAATATAAACACTGGTAATAAAGTGAGGTATAGAACCAGAGTAGCCCAATGGCTTGCGGGCTCGCCAATCACAGTAGCACAAATATTATATTATAAATAAATGTAACAAAAAAGAATTCTTTTAATTTACGTAATATAAACACTGGTAATAAAGTGAGGTATAGAACCAGAGTAGCCCAATAGCTTGCGTGCTCGCCGATCACAGTAGTGCAAATAATATATTATAAATAAATGTAACAAAAAAGAATTCTTTTAATTTACGTAATATAAACACTGGTAATAAAGTGAGGTATAGAACCAGAGTAGCCCAATGGCTTGCGGGCTCGCCAATCACAGTAGCACAAATATTATATTATAAATAAATGTAACAAAAAAGAATTCTTTTAATTTACGTAATATAAACACTGGTAATAAAGTGAGGTATAGAACCAGAGTAGCCCAGTAGCTTGCGTGCTCGCCGATCACAGTAGTGCAAATAATATACTATAAATAAATGTAACAAAAAAGAATTCTTTTAATTTACGTAATATAAACACTGGTAATAAAGTGAGGTATAGAACCAGAGTAGCCAAATAGCTTGCGTGCTCGCCAATCACAGTAGTGCAAATATATTATAAATTAATGTAACAAAAAGAAAATTTATTTTTAATTTAATAATGCGTAATATAAACACTGATAATAAAGCAAGGTATGGAACCAGAGTAGCCCAGTGGCTTGCGTGCTCGCTGTTGACAGTAGCACAAATAATATACTATAAATAAATGTAACAAAAAAGAATTCTTTTAATTTACGTAATATAAACACTGGTAATAAAGTGAGGTATAGAACCAGAGTAGCCCAGTAGCTTGCGTGCTCGCCGATCACAGTAGTGCAAATAATATATTATAAATAAATGTAACAAAAAAGAATTCTTTTAATTTACGTAATATAAACACTGGTAATAAAGTGAGGTATAGAACCAGAGTAGCCCAATGGCTTGCGGGCTCGCCAATCACAGTAGTGCAAATAATATATTATAAATAAATGTAACAAAAAAGAATTCTTTTAATTTAATATTTACGTAATATAAACACTGGTAATAAAGCAAGGTATAGAACCAGAGTAGCCCAATGGCTTGCGGGCTCGCCGATCACAGTAGTGCAAATAATATACTATAAATAAATGTAACAAAAAAGAATTCTTTTAATTTACGTTAATATAAACACTGGTAATAAAGTGAGGTATAGAACCAGAGTAGCCAAATAGCTTGCGTGCTCGCCAATCACAGTAGTGCAAATATATTATAAATTAATGTAACAAAACAAATTTATTTTTAATTTAATAATGCGTAATATAAACACTGATAATAAAGCAAGGTATGAATCAGAGTAGCCCAGTGGCTTGCGTGCTCGCTGTTGACAGTAGCACAAATAATATACTATAAATAAATGTAACAAAAAAGAATTCTTTTAATTTACGTAATATAAACACTGGTAATAAAGTGAGTTATAGAACCAGAGTATCCCAATAGCTTGCGTGCTCGCCGATCACAGTAGCGCAAATATATTATAAATTAATGTAACCAAAAAAAGTTCTTTTTAATTTAATAATGCGTAATATAAACACTGGTAATAAAGCAAGGTATGGAACCAGAGTAGCCCAGTGGCTTGCGTGCTCGCTGTTAACAGTAGCACAAATATATTTATATAAATAAAAGAAAGGTTTTGTCTGTACATTGCTCAGAACTGACTCATTTCAAGTTTTCTTTACGTTTCATATATTAGAGAAACCGAATTTACAATTAGAAAAATTCCTGTCTATCGGTTTATCCGCAAAATATTGTCACCAGTAAACTCAGCCACCATAACACATAGCAAGCTGAAACTTGAACAGTAGATTTGAGTATGTCCATATGCTTTGAATGGATTTAATATTCAACGATGAAGCGAAGTTATGAACTTTTAAGCCACGTTTGGCTAACTACACAGACATATTTATTTTGAAAGTATACAGGTGTAGCAAGTAGGTATTGTTAGTTGATTTTAATTTCATTTGAGCATCTGAATATATTGCGTATCTTAGCTTATTGGCAAGGTGTTTCCAAGAGTTCAAGATGAACTATCTATTCAGAATAAATAGCTTTGTGAACGAGCAATTCTCAACCCTTACTAATGAACAGACAGATAAATTCAACAAAGAAGTTCTTACGCTGTATCAAGCCGAAGATAACATTTAAAAGTCAGAAAATAGAGTGATTAGTTATGAGGAAGCAGTTCATTATCCAACTGAATTTTTGACTCCGTGATTGCTCCTGGACTGCCTGCTCATGAGTAAAAACTTCAAGTAGGAGCACCATCATGCTAAGATTTAGTAAAAAATTTCATGTAACGAAACGTGAGTGCCCCAAAAATATGCAACGGAACACGACTCTGAGTTCGTGCTCTGTACAGATACGCCATAGTGGAAGACATCATGACTGGGTGTGTTAATAGAGAGTCTGTGCGTAAACCACGCATACTATTGATTCCGAGCCACAATCCACAAAGTTTTTTCTTTATACAATAATTTCTAATTGTAATTCTTAGTTTTCCTGTTTCAAAATTTGTTCTAACAGTAACTATTGTTAAATTTTCTATTGTACTTTCTTATTTGTAAATTTTTGCACTTTTTATGTGTTTGATTTTTGAATGATAGTATTATTTCTTATATTTGCTCTGTTTTGTAGGGCTACATTTGAACAAGGTTTAAATGATTTTTCTATTTGTCTTAGGTTTAGGTTGCATTGGCAGTCTCACAAGAGAACACATAGACCGAAGATGGCCTCTTTATGATACCACACAATCATTCTACTCGTACTTTGCGAGTTCTAAGGTTTGCTTAATTCATATTTACTTACAGCAGGGATCTTAAAAAGTGCCCTGACATAGTTCAGGTTGAGTGAGAGGCGATAAGGTCAGATTTTTTCACCTCTGACCTCAATAAAGCGAGGGCCATTGAAGGCATCGAACTCCGTATCTCTCAATCCAAAGGCGAACACGTAAGCCACTGGGCTACTCTACTCCCTACATACGTCTTACAATAAACATGTAAGACATTGTAGTTAAGTTTCAGCTGAACACGACCCAACTGTGTCTAAATATGAAACTGGAAACCTCAAACCCTTTTTCCATGATCAAATATCACTAATTATTTTAAATAACGAAACAATTAAATGAATAGCAATTATTATTACAGACTCATTGTAAACAATCAATTAATTTTAATTGGATTTAATTAACCGTGACATTGATAATAGAGTCCAATTACAGTGAATTCAATTAAATATTAAACCCGTTATGTATATTTAAATAAAAAAAAAGCTGGTATTTGGCGATTAACATAGAAGTGCAGAACAAACATTGTATAGATTATGTTGATTTTTTTTTGGCGTGTAATCAAGCCGAGAATGGTCAAGTCATTCCACAATATAATAATGAAATTCCTCCCTACCGATCACATATTGATTCGTCAAACCTATATTGTTTCACAATTGAAACGAATTGATTTATTCTATATAGATGAAATTAACCAAATAAAGCCATTTTTTTTTTAAGTTAGTATGTGTTTTTTTCTTGACTAAACTAATTTCAGTTATCACTAATTTCACTAATATCATTTCTCAAATCTTTATATTCTTCCTTCATATAATTTTTAAAATACCAAAGACTGACAGTAAACTACGTTAGTTAGAAGACTACAAGAACCTCAGCAGCAACGTAGTCAATGTACAAGTTGCTGCTAGCATAAACACAATATGTTTACGAGAGTATTTCTCCTCTCTCAAACATAATAATATAAACATATTATATGTTTATTATATACTTCCCGGTTATTTGCCGTTGCGTCTACAACGTGCTTGGTCCCCCTTTTTTAAATATATATATATATATATCAATGATCAAACCACAATAAGAAAATGGGAAAGCAAGACTAAGATCTTTCAACCGTAACAAGCGGTGTTCTCAGAGTCAAAAACCCAACTCAGTTTTCTTATTGTGGTTTGATCATTGATTGTTATTTCACGTGTTTATTGTGAAATCTTTATATATATATATATATATATATATATATATATATATATACTTTTTTTCGTTGGAAATACGATCCAAAACGGACAAATATAGTTCAATATAAACAAAGAAACATAGAGAAATCAGAAGAACACACTTACAGTCTCTAATTTTCGGTTTGAACCGTCTCCAGGAGAGATAAGAGAGGGAAACCAAGCGCACTGTATCAATTTCCCTTATTTTTTCAATTTTTTCTTTTTTATATATTTATTGTTTTCATTTCCATTAATTTAATGTAATTATAAATTGATTCCTGTCTACCTTATTTTCTGTGAACGGGCGCGCATGCGGGAACACTGTTGGTCTCCAACCGTCTCTGATCCAGTGCGCTTGGTTTTCCTCTCTTATCTCTCCTGAAAACGGTTCAAACCGAAAATTAGAGACTGTAAGTGTGTTCTTCTGATTTCTCTATGTTTCTTTGTTTATATTGAAATATATATATATATATATATGTGTGTGTGTGTGTGTGTGTGTGTAAAAGTCATTATATCCGTCGGCCAAGCGATAGGTGTTGAACTAGTATGAATAATAATAATGCATGCAAGTAATAATCATGTTTTATTAATCTACTAAACTTAAAATGGAGACCCTATACTGAAGAAGACGGTCACTCGCTCGTACTACGAAGTTTTACTCGTCGTACGAGACAAAATTCTAACTTATGGCTACTCGTAAAGGGAATCTCTTGTACAATGAGGCACTCGTACTACGAGATTGTACAAGTAAAAAAAAAAACAAAATAAACTGACACAAACAAAGAAATAATTTTGCAAAGTCAATGAACTAATTAAAGATAATAAATATATAATGACTGGATGAAATATGAATCCCATAATGACTAAAAAGAATTGCTGCGTCAGTGAAAATAACAATTTGACTTATTTATTTCTTTTCTTCAGCCAATTAATAATAAGCCAAACTAGTTAAGAATTTTTTTTGGCTTTTAATGACCAATGACATTGAATTTAACATATCAAATAAAACAGGTGTACCATTTAAATCTGATTACAGGATAATTTTCGATCAATTAGTAAAAGAAACAGCCGTCATTTGAGATTTTAACGAGAGGATTGAAGGGCGGGGCAAAGCGAGCGGTGGTGGGGGAGAGTGATTTTCATGCAAAGTCATTCATTATGATTTGAATAATTAGAAAATTAGACCATATTTTTTTTTTTTTTTTTTTTAGTCGTCACGGCTTGTTTAAACACATTTGAATAATTTTTATCCATTGAATGGAATTTATTTATGATTATGTAAAAAAAAAAATATAAAACCATTAAAGAAATAATCCTTGGAGGAGGAAAAAAGTACTGATTTGATAAATTTACATTTAATGAATGACTAGCTTGTATTGACAATCCTTCAAAAAAGGATTAAAAGAGAAAAAAATCAATTATTTTCGACTCACTGGCGCCTTCTTCAGAGATAATGATATAAAATGGTCTAATGGTATCGATAAAGGACATAACAAGAGTAGAGTGACTTTGTAGCTGAAGAAGTGAAGCAAACGTTGACGTGGTTATTATTTGGATGGGTGACCCAAAGTGCTATTAGTTGTCAAAACAATGTAGTTAATATGGGGGGCCAAAGGTAGCCCAATGTTATGTGCTCGCCTTTGGACTGGTAGATCCGAGGTTCAATACTCATTCTGTGCTTTAATTTATTCACCCAGGAAGATGAAAAAATCTGCGTACATCATCCCTAGCCTGTACAACAGGGGTGGGCAATTATTTTCACTCGCGGGGTACATTAACTTTCAAATTTGACAGGTGGGCCACATTGATATAAAAAATCTGACAGGTGGGCCATTTCAGATTTTTCGAGTTGTCACTCGTCAACTCGAGTGACAGTTACTGCAACCTAACCTAAGATACAATATAAAAAACAGCATTAGTTAAAAGTACATATTAAAAAAAAAAACAAAAAAAAAGTCATTGAAGTATAAACATACTCTTTTAATGAGAACAGTGTTGTCTATAACAAATCTTAAATATACGAGTAGCGTCGAAGTCTGGGGTAATTCTCAGAACAGATCTGAGATATTCATCACCCATCTGGGATCTTTAAGTATTTTGCTAGCATTTATCACAATTAAATAATATGACCAGCAAAAGAAGAACGAAATGTAAAAGTGTGATACTGCAGCACCTGATGTTGAAATGCACTTCATTGGGAGTCAAAATGAAATTAATACAATCATTTACATCAAACCTAAATCATGTACCAAACTTCGGTGGGCCGGATGTGGCCCACGGGCCGTAGTTTGCCCACCGCTGGTGTAACTAGTCTCTAGCAATCTTGCTATGTTGAAATGCACTTCATTGGGAGTCAAAATGAAATTAATACAATCATTTACATCAAACCTAAGTCATGTAGCAATCTTCGGTGGGCCGAATATGGCCCGTGGGCCGTAGTTTGCCCACCCCTGGTGTAACTAGTCACTAGCAATCTTGCTATGTTGAAATTCACTTCATTGCGAGTCAAAATGAAATTAATACAATCATTTACATCAAACCTAAGTCATGTAGCAATCTTCGGTGGGCCGAATATGGCCCGTGGGCCGTAGTTTGCCCACCCCTGGTGTAACTAGTCTCTAGCAATCTTGCTATGTTGAAATGCACTTCATTGGGAGTCAAAATGAAATTAATACAATCATTTACATCAAAACTAAGTCATGTACCAAACTTCGGTGGGCCGGATGTGGCCCACGGGCCGTAGTTTGCCCACCCCTGGTGTAACTAGTCTCTAGCAATCTTGCTATGTTGAAATGCACTTCATTGGGAGTCAAAATAAAATTAATACAATCATTTACATCAAACCTAAATCATGTACCAAACTTCGGTGGGCCGGATGTGGCCCACGGGCCGTAGTTTGCCCAACCCTGGTGTAACTAGTCTCTAGCAATCTTGCTATGTTGAAATGCACTTCATTGGGAGTCAAAATGAAATTAATACAATCATTTACATCAAACCTAAATCATGTACCAAACTTCGGTGGGCCGGATGTGGCCCACGGGCCGTAGTTTGCCCACCCCTGGTGTAACTAGTCTCTAGCAATCTTGCTATGTTGAAATGCACTTCATTGGGAGTCAAAATGAAATTAATACAATCATTTACATCAAACCTAAATCATGTACCAAACTTCGGTGGGCCGGATGTGGCCCACGGGCCGTAGTTTGCCCACCCCTGGTGTAACTAGTCTCTAGCAATCTTGCTATGTTGAAATGCACTTCATTGGGAGTCAAAATGAAATTAATACAATCATTTACATCAAACCTAAATCATGTACCAAACTTCGGTGGGCCGGATGTGGCCCACGGGCCGTAGTTTGCCCACCCCTGGTGTAACTAGTCTCTAGCAATCTTGCTATGTTGAAATGCACTTCATTGCGAGTCGAAATGAAATTAATACAATCATTTACATCAAACCTAAATCATGTACCAAACTTCGGTGGGCCGGATGTGGCCCACGGGCCGTAGTTTGCCCACCCCTGGTGTAACTAGTCTCTAGCAATCTTGCTATGTTGAAATTCACTTCATTGCGAGTCAAAATGAAATTAATACAATCATTTACATCAAACCTAAATCATGTACCAAACTTCGGTGGGCCGGATGTGGCCCACGGGCCGTAGTTTGCCCACCCCTAGTGTAACTAGTCTCCAGCAATCTTGCTATGTTGAAATGCACTTCATTGCGAGTCGAAATGAAATTAATACAATCATTTACATCAAACCTAAATCATGTACCAAACTTCGGTGGGCCGGATGTGGCCCACGGGCCGTAGTTTGCCCACCCCTGGTGTAACTAGTCTCTAGCAATCTTGCTATGTTGAAATGCACTTCATTGCGAGTCAAAATGAAATTAATACAATCATTTACATCAAACCTAAATCATGTACCAAACTTCGGTGGGCCGGATGTGGCCCACGGGCCGTAGTTTGCCCACCGCTGGTGTAACTAGTCTCTAGCAATCTTGCTATGTTGAAATGCACTTCATTGGGAGTCAAAATGAAATTAATACAATCATTTACATCAAACCTAAATCATGTACCAAACTTCGGTGGGCCGGATGTGGCCCACGGGCCGTAGTTTGCCCACCCCTGGTGTAACTAGTCTCTAGCAATCTTGCTATGTTGAAATGCACTTCATTGCGAGTCAAAATGAAATTAATACAATCATTTACATCAAACCTAAATCATGTACCAAACTTCGGTGGGCCGGATGTGGCCCACGGGCCGTAGTTTGCCCACCCCTGGTGTAACTAGTCTCTAGCAATCTTGCTATGTTGAAATGCACTTCATTGCGAGTCAAAATGAAATTAATACAATCATTTACATCAAACCTAAATCATGTACCAAACTTCGGTGGGCCGGATGTGGCCCACGGGCCGTAGTTTGCCCACCCCTGGTGTAACTAGTCTCTAGCAATCTTGCTATGTTGAAATGCACTTCATTGCGAGTCAAAATGAAATTAATACAATCATTTACATCAAACCTAAATCATGTACCAAACTTCGGTGGGCCGGATGTGGCCCACGGGCCGTAGTTTGCCCACCCCTGGTGTAACTAGTCTCTAGCAATCTTGCTATGTTGAAATGCACTTCATTGCGAGTCAAAATGAAATTAATACAATCATTTACATCAAACCTAAATCATGTACCAAACTTCGGTGGGCCGGATGTGGCCCACGGGCCGTAGTTTGCCCACCCTGGTGTAACTAGTCTTTAGCAATCTTGCTATGTTGAAATGCACTTCATTGCGAGTCGAAATGAAATTAATACAATCATTTACATTAAACCTAAATCATGTACCAAACTTCGGTGGGCCGGATGTGGCCCACGGGCCGTAGTTTGCCCACCCCTGGTGTAACTAGTCTCTAGCAATCTTGCTATGTTGAAATGCACTTCATTGGGAGTCAAAATGAAATTAATACAATCATTTACATCAAACCTAAATCATGTACCAACTTCGGTGGGCCGGATGTGGCCCACGGGCCGTAGTTTTCCCACCCCTGGTGTAACTAGTCTCTAGCAATCTTGCTATGTTGAAATGCACTTCATTGGGAGTCAAAATGAAATTAATACAATCATTTACATCAAACCTAAATCATGTACCAAACTTCGGTGGGCCGGATGTGGCCCACGGGCCGTAGTTTGCCCACCGCTGGTGTAACTAGTCTCTAGCAATCTTGCTATGTTGAAATGCACTTCATTGCGAGTCAAAATGAAATTAATATAATCATTTACATCAAACCTAAATCATGTACCAAACTTCGGTGGGCCGGATGTGGCCCACGGGCCGTAGTTTGCCCACCCCTGGTGTAACTAGTCTCTAGCAATCTTGCTATGTTGAAATGCACTTCATTGCGAGTCAAAATAAAATTAATACAATCATTTACATCAAACCTAAATCATGTACCAAACTTCGGTGGGCCGGATGTGGCCCACGGGCCGTAGTTTGCCCACCGCTGGTGTAACTAGTCTCTAGCAATCTTGCTATGTTGAAATGCACTTCATTGGGAGTCAAAATGAAATTAATACAATCATTTACATCAAACCTAAATCATGTACCAAACTTCGGTGGGCCGGATGTGGCCCACGGGCCGTAGTTTGCCCACCCCTGGTAGATAACTAGGTCTCTTAGCAATCTTGCTATGTTGAAATCACTTCATTGGAGTCAAAATGAAATTAATACAATCATTTACATCGGAAACCTAAATCATGTACCAAACTTCGGTGGGCCAGGATGTGGCCCACGGGCCGTAGTTTGCCCACCCCTGGTGTAACTAAGTCTCATAGCAATCTTGCTATGTTGAAATGCACTTCATTGCGAGTCAAAATGAAATTAATACAATCATTTACATCTAAACCTAAATCATGTACCAAACTTCGGTGGGCCGATGTGGCCCACGGGCCGTAAGTTTGCCCACCCCTGTGTAACTAGTCTCTAGCAATCTTGCTATGTTGAAATGCACTTCATTGGAGTCAAAATGAAATTAATACAATCATTTACATCAAACCTAAATCATGTACCAAACTTCGGTGGGCCGGATGTGGCCCACGGGCCGTAGTTTGCCCACCCCTGGTGTAACTAGGTCTCTAGCAATCTTGCTATGTTGAAATGCACTTCATTGGAGTCAAAATTGAATTAATACAATCATTTACATCAAACCTAAATCATGTACCAAACTTCGGTGGGCAACAGAATGTGGCCCCGGGCCGTAGTTTGCCCACCCCTGGTGTAACTAGTCTCAATAAAGCAATCTTGCTATGTTGAAATTGCACTTCATATGGAGTCAAAATAAATTAATACAATCATTTACATCAAACCTAAATCAGTGGTACCAAACTTCAGGTGGGCCGGATGTGGCCCACGGGCCGTAGTTTGCCCACCCCTGGTGTAACTAGTCTCTAGCAATCTTGCTATGTTGAAATGCACTTCATTGCGAGTCAAATGAAATTAATACAATCATTTACATCAAACCTAAATTTGCATGTACCAAACTTCGGTGGGCCGAATGTGGCCCACGGGCCGTAGTTTGCCCACTCCGCTGTAGTATATCAGGTCTCATTAGCAATCCTGTACTTAAATGCACTTACATTGGGAGTCAAAATGAAATTCAAATACAGATCATTTACATTAAACTAAATCATTACAAACTTCGTGGGCACGAATTGGCCACTGTGGCCGTAGTTTGCCCACTCCCTGGTAGATAAACAAGTCTCAATAAAAGCAATCTTGCTATGTTGAAATTCACTTCATTGGGAGTCAAAATAAAATTCAACATACAATTTTCATTTACATCGAAACCTAATCATGTACCAAACTTCGGTGGGCCAAAAAAGAATGTGGCCCTCGTGCCGTAGTTTGCCCACCCCTGTGTAAATGATAATTAAAGTCTCAATAAAAAAGCAATCTTGCTATGTTGAAATTCACTTCATATGGAGTCAAATGAATATTAATACAAGTCATTTACATCAAACCTAAATCATGTACCAAACTTCGGTGGTGCCGATGTGGCTCAACTGGGCCGTAGTTTGCCCACCCCTGGTGTAACTAGTCTCCTAGACAAAAAAGTAATTGCTATGTTGATATATGCACTTCATCTGTCGAGTCAAATGAAATTAATACAAGTCATTTACATCAAACCATAGAATTTTGCATGTACCAACTTCGGTGGGCACGAATGTAAGGCACCACAAAGAATTGTGCCGTAGTTTGCTCCATTCCACAAAGGGCTGTAAAGATAATGCATGTCTCTAGCAACTTAGTTGGCGTTGAAATCAACTTATTGACAAAATGAAATTAATACAACATTTCATTCAAACCTAAAATCATTATAAAGGTTCGGTGCAAACAAAAAGATATTGCCTCTGTGCCGTATTTCCCATACTGGATAAATAGATACAACTAGTCTCAATAAGAATTTATTGGATACATCACTCATTGGAGTAAAATGAAGTCGTCCAAACTCAGAAAGATATCGTTACCGGTCAGGTCGAAACTGAATATGTATTTTAACTATCTGGGCACAAAAAGAATTTGTGGCCTAGTTTACCATACTAGTGATAAATGAAGTATCAAAATCTCAAAAAAAAAGAATCTTGGCTATTTAAAATCATTCACTGTGAAGTCAACCATAATATTATACCAAGTCTCCTAAACAAATATAAGCAATTGTAGGGTATTCATCTCCACACTTGGGTAATGCCCATAATATAACAAGTCTCTAAACAAAAACTTGCTATGTTGATATTCCAGCCCACTTATAGTGGTAAATGAATATTATAAAGTCTCCAAACAAAAAAGAATTTTGTGGTATTTACTCATACTGTGGTAAATAGATAATATAAAGTCTAAGCACAAAAGAAGATTTTTGGTAATTTAGCTTGTTCATTACTAAAATGGGTGTCAAATAATAAATGAGGCACATTTTCTGCCTGGACAACTTATAAGTGTGGGCGTTAGAAAACAAACTATTACACATATAAAAGTATAAAAACAATTACGACCTTAAAATCTCATTTTTATATGGTTGTACAGATTATTTCTTAGCTTTTATAATATAATATAATGACCAGCACTATCTATGCTGACAGTTTATGGACTACCATACGACTCTTAGGAGTAGGGTCGTCCCCCTCCGAGGAAAGAATTCCCGTTACCCCGGGATCAGGGGTTGCAATGATTGTTATTTTGACCTATCAGGGCCCAATTATGTGGCGTCCTGGTACCATAGTAAGACTGAAAATGGAGAGATCAAAATCTCTCGTTGGCTAAAAGACACCTGGAAGGTCCAAGTCCCAGTTAGAGTAGATCCATAGATCTCTCTTTACGAATATAAGGGCACGAGATAGGGTTATATCCATTCGTCCCCACTCTGAGTAGCCCATCAAAAACCAAAGCGTCTATTAAAACAACTACCAGTATTCCAGCCCACTTAGCTAAGATCGTGTTTGTTCGTACTGGTCCAGGTTTGGGACTCTAGCTCCCCGGTATGCTAAGCATGCATCCTCCCGAGAAGTTACTGCTTCTTACACAGCGACCACAAGGCTCTACCCAACCTGGGTGAGAACCAACAGCCACTACGAGTCCAATCTCAGTTGGCGGGATGGAGAGAAAGCCCTCCACGGGCCCCCGTCGCCCGTGGTACTAGGGTTTATACAATAGCTGACATTTTAGAAAATCGGTTTTCGAATAGTAAATTTTCCAGAAAACCGGTTACGAATTTTTATAAAAAAATTTTTTTGCTCAAATATTCTGTAATTCAAACAAAAAATTTTAACATATAATTTAGAGTGATTAAAAGCAGTTTTTGACTGAAATTATTTACTGTTCAATTTTATTGATAGTAAAATTTGTTTTTGCAACTTAGTATAAAAAATAAATAATACTTGACCAGGATTAAATAACTTTAAAAACAATTATTCGTTGTTTATACATAATTTTGACATATAAGGATGTAAATATTTTTATAATAGTGAAACGAGTTATTCAGCAAAGGGTTTGAATAAATAAAAACAATATATTTTCCTATTTTTATAATAACCATATTATTAAATAGGACCGATATGATTCCAAGAACCAAACCGCTTGCAACAGTGTTTTCATCAATATGGTACATTTGGCTACATTTGTCATTGTCAAATTTTTTTTTTTTTAAGTGTTATTCATACATTGAAAACCAATATTTTCTACTAAAAAACCGGTTTTCGAATTTCATAATTTTCTCAAAAAAAACCGGTTTTTAAAATAACCATATTATTAAATCGGACCGATATGATTCCAAGAACCAAACCGCTTGCAACAGTGTTTTCATCAATCTGGTACATTTGGCTACATTTGTCATTGTCAAATTTTTTTTTTAAGTGTTATTCATACATTGAAAACTAATATTTTCTACTAAAAAACCGGTTTTCGAATTACATAATTTTCTCAAAAAAAAAACGGTTTTTAAAATAACCATATTATTAAATCGGACCGATATGATTCCAAGAACCAAACCGCTTGCAACAGTGTTTTCATCAATCTGGTACATTTGGCTACATTTGTCATTGTCAAATTTTTTTTTAAGTGTTATTCATACATTGAAAACCCATATTTTCTACTAAAAAACCCGTTTTCGAATTTCATAATTTTCTCCAAAAAAAACTGGTTTTTAAAAAACCGACAAACGCTACGTAGTACCGACTTATTTTAAGAGTTTCAGATCAAACTCCTGACTAATGGTCCTACTGAACTTGCTTAGCTGCAGGTAATGTCAATGGCCCTTGTAGCCCCCGGTTTGAAGAACCACGTGGAAAATAAAGCCAATGCAACCTGTGGTATCGCTGCATGGCCCCACTAGGGGCAGATTTGTTAGGTTTTTAAGTTAATTTTTTTTTCTCATTTTCTATATTTACCCTTTTCAAAATGCCCCCCACTCCTTGCCACACCACTGCAACAAAAACACACACTTTTTCTCCTCACTCTCACACACACACATAAACACCCCCCCCAACACTGCCCCCCCCACTCCTTGCCACACCACTGCAATCAAAACAAACACTTTTTCTCCTCCCTCTCACTCTCTCACACACACATAAACACCCCCCCAACACTGCCCCCCCCCCACTCCTTGTTACACCACTGCAATCAAAACACACACTTTTTCTCCTCCCTCTCACTCTCACACACACACATAAACACCCCCCCCAACACTGTCCCCCCCCCACTCCTTGCCACACCACTGCAATCAAAACAAACACTTTTTCTCCTCCCTCTCACTCTCACACACACACATAAACACCCCCCCAACACTGCCCCCCCCCCACTCCTTGCCACACCACTGCAATCAAAACAAACACTTTTTCTCCTCCCTCTCACTCTCTCACACACACATAAACACCCCCCCCAACACTGCCCCCCCCCACTCCTTGTTACACCACTGCAATCAAAACACACACTTTTTCTCCTCCCTCTCACTCACACACACACACATAAACACCCCCCAACACTGCCCTCCCCCACTCCTTGCCACACCACTGCAATAAAAACACACACTTTTTCTCCTCCCTCTCACTCTCTCACACACACATAAACACCCCCCACACCTATACAAGTAAGACAAAGTAATAACAATACCTGGCTGGTGTACAAGCAAATGTTGCACCATGAAATTAAACAAAGGTCCAATACGTCTTTTATCAAAATATGGAAAGCTTTGAGTTTTCTTTTCATTTTCCTTTATAAAGCTTTTCTTGCTGGCACTCAACACAGAACTAACTTTCTGAAAATAAAAATTCGTTCATTTTTTTATTATCAAGTAAAAACAATATGAAAAAGCAGAGTTCATTTGTTTACTTTACAATGATAGCATATTCTACTTGTAGTAGTTAACTATGAATGTAAATAAAGATGTTTGTGCTACCGGTTAAAATGGGTGCCAAATAATAAATGAGCCACATTTTCCGCGCCTAGACAACTAATAAGCTGGGCATTAGAAAACAAACAAAAAACAACTATCACACATACAAAAATACAAAAACAATTACGACCTTAAAATCTCATTTTTTGGTTAACTATTTTCTATTAGCTTTGGCTAGATAACTATTCTATTTTATTTTTTTATTCTTTATTATGTTTTATTTTTTGCTATTTTATTTTGTTAACTTCTGTTTTATTTCTTATTTTTTATTTGTTTGTTCATAATTTCATTTCTTTTTCTTCTTTCCTTTACTTTAATTCAAATTTTATTGACATATACCCATAGTTTAAACTAAGGTCCACGAAGGCATGGTGGCATCGGTGGCAGGGAAAACCATGCCGTTTCCTGCCGTTGTTAACCGCGTGCTTGGTCGCCCATTCTCTTTTCTCCTGAAGATGGATCATACGAAAATTTCAGTTTATACGAGTATGTGTGTCTCTTTCTCTGTGTGTTGCTTTTCTTCGTTTTTGAACTGATTTGAGTCCAGTTTGGATCGTTTTTTCGATTTTTAAGTGATATATGCCATGATAAACGAAAAACGGTCCGGCAGGACAGATAAAACTTAAAATAAACAGTGACAATAGACTGAAACATAACAAAAGACTCACTTTTCAATATTTCGACCGTAATGGTGGTCGAAATATTGAAAAGTGAGTCTTTTGTTATGTTTCAGTCTATGTGTCACTGTTTATTTTAAGTATATATAAATATATATATAAAATAAAATAAATTCAAAACGAAGGAAACACACAGAAAGACACAGACATAACTGACATCGATATTTCGACCATCATCGTCATCAGGAGGTGCGAAGAGCGAAGAGCGAAGAGTCCCGCAGGAAGACAGGGCGGTACTCCCTATATATATATATATATATGATCAAACCACAATAACAACTCAGTTGGGTTTTTGACTCTGACGAAGACCGCTTGTTACGGTTGAAAGATCTTAGTCTTGTTTTCCCATTTCTTATTGTGGTTTGATCATTGATTGTTATTTGACGTGTTTATGTGAAATCTTTTTATATATATATATATATATATATATATATATAAATATTAATAAAAGTATCGACCGTGGAATAGAAACAAAACTAAAATTTATCGGGACTCGGTCAGTTCTTCAGGTTCAAATTAAACTCTCATTGCCAACGTTTCGGTTTTTATTTAAAACCTTTTTCATAGGCAGAAGTATAAATTTTGAAACAGAAAAACTAAGTATTATAATACAAATTATTTTACAAAGAAAATGAGTCTGTGGATTTTAACAACAACTGAAGTCTGAATGAACACGTGACACATGTTCATAAGAAAATCTGTCATAGAACCAACAAATATTTGTACCTTTCTTTGTAAATTTAACCAATAAAACTTAAGACCTTCAACATAAAATGTATTTAGTTTCATTATGATCCAGCAAGTAGTTTCCGAGATATGGGTATTTAGAATGGGGTCAACCATTTTGGAACACTTTGTATTTTTAGAAGTTTTGTTCCAATATATTGGAGTAATTCGGTCATACGAGCAAGTCACGTAAACGTCAGGCAAAAGTAGCGAGTCATTGCACTAATTACTCAAGACTACTTCAGTTTCACTCAGGTAATTACTTTTAATTGAAAAGTAAATATCATCAGTTAATTGGCTAATTAAATCGTGACAGTTCGTTAAATATAATGACTTGCTGCATGTTTTTAATTCAACTTAGTTTCTCGATTGTAATTGAATTTCAATTCAAGTTCTATTACGCAAAGGTAACCTTGTCATTTGCATTAAAGGTGAAAGTTGACAGGTAACATACACTGTGCTACTTTCTTGATTGGTTAAAAAAAAGTAAACAATTTCTCAATTCGACACTCAAATGCAATTAGCTTAATTTTTAATATATGTAAAACACGTGGAATGATTTGAAATTATTTCTTCATTTCAGAATTTCAGTCCGGTTTAAAATGTTTTATCTTTCTTTAAAACGTTTTTTTTTTTTTTTTTTATAACTCGACTTGAATTAATAAATTTCAAATAGAAAATTCATTGTAAATAAATTAACAAATTGAATCGTTTTTCAAATAGAATAATGAAGCAATTAGGCAATAAGTGCAATTAGGAAAGATGAGAAGGCAAATCTACCTTCATTAGAATCATTTTTCTGTAAAAATCAATATCACCCAGAATAATTACAAATTGTCCCAACCACCAGCCATAGCTATCTCGATTAAACCACTGCACACTAGGTCACCAGAGTTAAGCAACTTTGGGCGCGGCCAACAGTTGGATGGGTGACATAACAAAATCCCTTCAAAATCTATTTTTAAATCCTTTTGTTTTTTTCCTTTATATTTGCGTTATAAATAAAATATTTGTATATCTTATTTAAATGAAAATTATTTCTTAAAATTTATTAATAAATAAATATAATACATACTTGCTGTACATAAAGATCATTGAAATTCTCCATCATTAAATTCGTATTCACTGCAAACTTCAACCTGGCAACAAGTTGCAACCTTGCAGCAAACCTGATAACAAACCAATATTGTTTGTCACTAAATTACAAATTAATAAGTAACTAAAATATTTATAGTGAAAAATATGAAGTTAAAATAGATTAAATACATAATAAATGTAATAATCTGTTATAGAACAAACAATTATGTATTACTAGCAAACGTACCCGTCTTTGACGGAATCAAAAATTCTATTATACTTGGTATTCCAAAATACAATGGAATACCATACCAATTATAGTATTATACTAATACCATAATTAGAAATGATAGAATAGTAGAAAATATCATTTAGTACAGTGTTAAACAAATACATCTGTATACAATACATTAGCTGTCTGTCCTTCAGGTTCATGGTAGAAGAAAAAGTTGAAACCACTGACTCTTGAGCAAGTAAACTACAGTTGACCATATGAGAAAAACTTGGACTCGCTAACTTGAATGGCTGCGTTAGATAAAGTTTCCCTTTGAGACTTGGTTAACTTCAATGTGAAATAGACTCTCAAAGGACTTTGCAATCGTTTCAACGGAAACAAATAGTGGCTTGGAATCAATGGTATGCGTGGTATACACACAGACTCCCCAATACCACATCCAGTCATTATGTCCGCCTTTATGGCATATCTGTGTAGAGCACGAACTCAGAGTCGTGTCCCGTTGCACAGTTTTAGGGCACTCACGTTTTGTAACATGAAATTTGTTACTGCTACTAAATTGTAGCATGATTGGTGCTCCTACTTTAAGTTTTTACTCATGAGCAGGCAGTCCAGGAGAAATAAATTCAGAGTCAAGAAATTCAATTAGATAACGAACTGCTTCTTCATCACTAATCCAATCTCTTTACTGACTTATAAGTTCTTTCCTCGGTATGATATAGTGTAAGAACGTGTTTGTTGATTTTTCCTGCCTGTTCATATTAAGGGCTGAGAATTGCTCGTTTACAAAACTATTTATTCGTAATAGATAGTACATCCTCAACTCTGGGAAACATCTTTTCAATGATGTCAAATACGCAATTTATTCATATGCTCCAATGAAATTAAAATCAACTAACAATACCTACTTGCCACACCTGTGTATTTTCAAAACAAACTTGTCTCTGAAGTTAGGAAAATACAACTAAAAGCCCCATAACTTCGCTTCTGTACTGAATTATCAATCTATTTAGGGCCTATATTTTAAGTTAGGCACACACAAATCCAGTGTCAATGTTTCAGCTCGCTATGTCTTATGGTGGCTGAGTTTACTTGTGACAAACATTTTTGCGTTAAACGTCCATAACTTCACTTCTACGTTGAATTTCCAATCAATTCAGAGCCTATATTTTAAGCTAGACCTACACAAATCTACTGTAAAAGTTTCAATTTTATATGTCTTATGGTAGCTGAGTTTACTTGTGACAAAATTTTGCGGACAAACAGACAAACCAACAGAAATTTTTCTAAGGGTGGATTCGGTTTATCCAATGTATGAAACGTAAAGAAAACTTGAAATGAGTCATTTCTAAGCAATGTACAGACAAAATCATTCTTTTATTTACATAGATTATTAAATGTGTGGTAAACAGGTACTCTTTAAAGATCCCTACTCTAAATACACTAGAGTTAGGCAAAATTTAGGACTCCCACTGTAGAATCAATCTTCATTGTGTGGTTTCACAAAGGTTCAATGCTTGGCCTACGTGTGTTCCCTTGTGGGACTGCCACTGCAACCTAATACCACACAATGAAGATTGATTCTACAGTGGGAGTCCTAAATTTTGCCTAACTCAAGTGTATTTAGAGTAGGGATCTTTAACGAGTACCTAACATCGTACAGGCTCGGGATCGACAGCTTAACATCCTCTCCTAGGAGAATTTATTCACCTCCCGCGTGAATAAATCGATGGCCAGGTGGGGATCGAACCCCGGACTACCAGCCCAGAGGCGAGTACATTAACCACTGAGCTAATCTGACCCTGTCAAAATTTGATATGCTTTAGTTTACTCTGAAATTTCAACAGGCTAAGGGACCGACAGTTTGACGTCCTCTCCGAACAACGACGTGCGAGAGTACGTATAAATCAAGAGCCAAGTGGGGATAGACCACGGACTACCAGCCCAGAGGCGAGTACATTAACCACTGAGCTAATCTGACCCTGTCAAAATTTGATTTGCTTTAGTTTACTCTTAAATGTCAACAGGCTAAGGGACCGACAGCTTGACGTCCTCTCCGAACAACGACGTGCGAGAGTACGTATAAATCAAGAGCCAAGTGGGGATCGACCACGGACTACCAGCCCAGAGGCGAGTACTTTAACCACTGAGCTAATCTGACCCTGTCAAAATTTGATATGCTTTAGTTTACTCTGAAATTTCAACAGGCTAAGGGACCGACAGTTTGACGTCCTCTCCGAACAACGACGTGCGAGAGTACGTATAAATCGATAGCCAAGTGGGGATCGACCACGGACTACCAGCCCAGAGGCGAGTACTTTAACCACTGAGCTAATCTGACCCTGTCAAAATTTGATTTGCTTTAGTTTACTCTTAAATGTCAACAGGCTAAGGGACCGACAGCTTGACGTCCTCTCCGAACAACGACGTGCGAGAGTACGTATAAATCAAGAGCCAAGTGGGGATCGACCACGGACTACCAACCCAGAGGCGAGTACTTTAACCACTGAGCTAATCTGACCCTGTCAAAATTTGATATGCTTTAGTTTACTCTGAAATTTCAACAGGCTAAGGGACCGACAGTTTGACGTCCTCTCCGACGGACGACGTGCGAGAGTACGTATAAATCGAAAGCCAAGTGGGGATCGACCACGGACTACCAGCCCAGAGGCGAGTACATTAACCACTAAGCAAACCTGGTCGCTATTTAATATTAACTGCACTACAGGAATTTCTATTTTCTATATATATATATATTGGAAGGCTAAATTAAATTATAAAAGAACTAGTTCGAAGACATGGCCGGATGCTTAAAGCTATATTAAATTTGTCCTTAGATGAAGATTACTGAAGAAGAAGAAGAAGGAGAGGAGTGAAAAGAAAAGGCTTTTGAGAGCATTGACAAGTGTGTTAGAGAGAGTGAGTGAGAGAGTGAGAGAGAGTGAGAGTGAGAGAGAGAGAGAGAGAGCAAGGTGGAATGTAATAAGAGAGAAAAACAAGGCGGAATGAATGGAGGTGAGCTAGCAAAGGAGACTAGCTGAATGACATGACACGGAGGGATTGTTTGGAGGAAGGGGGGGGGGGGGGGGGGAGCGCGTGCTCCAGTGGCCTCCGTGAAATCAGTATTAATTGTGACCCCCACCCCCACCCAACTAATATACAACACCCACATCACACCTTATACACAGTCTTGCAATGTGTATGTATATACAGCAAGATTTGACAAAAACACGTGAAATAACAATCAATGATCAAACCACAATAAGAAATGGGCAACCAAGACTAAGATCTTTCAACCGTAACAAGTGGTCTTCGTCAGAGTCAAAAACCCAACTCCATATATATACAATTAAAAGAAACGGTCCAGCGGACTTTTTTAAAATAAAATAAATTCAAAACGAAGGAAACACACAGAAGACACAGACATAACTCACATCGATATTTCGACCATCGTCGTCATCAGGAGGTGGACGATGGTCGAAATATCAATGTGAGTTATGTCTCTGTCTTTCTGTGTGTTTCCTTCGTTTTGAATTTATTTTATTTAAATAAGTCCTCTGTACCGTTTCTTTTAATTATATATGTATAAAACACTCAAAATTCGAAAAAAACGATCCAAAAAGGAAGCAAATAAGCTCAAAAACGAAGAAAAGCAACACAGAGAGAAAGAGATACACTTACAAACTCAAATTTTCGGATGATCCGTCTTCATGAGAAAAAAGAATGGGCGACCAAGCACGCCGGAAACACAACAGCAGTTGTGTCTATATATATATATATATATATATATATATATATATATATATATATATATATAAACTAGAATTTAACAAAAGAACACATAGAAAGGAAATCACTGAACTCACTACTATATTTCGATGTCCTCGTCTTCAGGAAAAGAAGTGAATCGCTCCAAAGGCTGAAACGACTGACTTGGCGTTCGAACTGAAGCACTCAAACAGTGTAGCCAACTTTCGGAGGAAAGGTAGTCAGGGAAGATAAAGAGATAAAAGCCAAATAAAAATTAAAAAATGAAAACATTTAACTAAAATAAAATTAAAAGCTGATAACAACATTAAAAAAAAATAAAAAAAAAATCAACGATTGAGGTTAAGCCCAGGAGCCGATCTACCGCCCAGAAGACTAATAAGTGCTTCTTCTGAAGCTCTCAGAGTAACTTTCGAATTAGTCTGATCAATCTGCCTCAGGACCTGTACACGGAAACAGTCATAAAACTGAGTCCGTGAGAACTGGCATGAGTAGCAACGGGAAGGTCACTGCGTTTGCCAACGGATGACCTGTGATTATTCATACGCAGGCTTAGCTTGGTGGAAGCCAAACCCACATAAAAAGAATCACACTGGGTGCAATCCAAACGGTAAACGCAGTTACCAGAGATACAAGAGGTCTTGTGAGAGATAGGGTAGGTGCGTTTACTATGGACAGAGGTAAAGGAAGGAACAGGATTGATGATAGGACAAGTAAGACATCCACGACGTTGGAGACGTCCACGTCCACGGTTGGAGACCCAACCGTCTCTATACCAGTGCGCTTGGTTTCCCTTTCTTATCTCTCCTGAAGACGGTTCAACCGAAAATTAGAGACTGTATGTGTGTGTTTTTAATTTCTCTACGTTTTTTTATGTACATTGAACTGTATTTGTCCATTTCGGATCGTATTTTCATCAAAAAAGTATATATATATATATATCAAATAATCTTTGTTAGTCTATATTATTTAATTATTTTATTTATTTGATATTTATGTATTCTCAGATTTATTTTATTTTGACATAGCTTAGTCCGTACTTTTATGTACGTATTAATTTCTCTGTTCATCCCTCAATTTTTTGTCTATATTGTTTGTCACTAAAATACAAATTAATAAGTAAATAAAATATTTATAGTGAAAAATATAAAGTTAAAATAGATGAAATACATAATAAATGTAATAATCTGTTATAGAACAAATCATTATGTATTACTAGCAAACGTACCCGTCTTTGAAGGAGTCACAAGTTCGATTATACATGGTACTCCAAAATATCATCAGAAATTATAGAATAGTAGAACATACCATTATTAGTACAGTGTTAAGCAAATGCCTCTGTATACACTACATTAGCTGTCTGTCCTTCAGGTTCATGGAAGAACAAAGAGTAGGAACCTCTGACTCTTGAGCAAGTAAACTACAGTTGACTATGAAATTTGTTACTGCTACTAAATCACAGCATGATTGGAGCTCCTACTTCAAGTTTTTAATCATGAGCAGGGAGTCCAGGAGCACTCACGTTTCATAACATGACATTGTTACTGCTACTAAATCACAGCATGATTGGAGCTCCTACTTCAAGTTTTTAATCATGAGCAGGGAGTCCAGGAGCACTCACGTTTCATAACATGACATTGTTACTGCTACTAAATCACAGCATGATTGGTGCTCCTACTTCAAGTTTTTAATCATGAGCAGGGAGTCCAGGAGCACTCACGTTTCATAACATGACATTGTTACTGCTACTAAATCACAGCATGATTGGTGCTCCTACTTCAAGTTTTTAATCATGACAGGGAGTCCAGAGCACTCACGTTTCATAACATGACATTGTTACTGCTACTAAATCACAGCATGATTGGGCTCCTACTTCAAGTTTTTAATCTGAGAGGGAGTCCAGGAGCACTCACGTTTCATAACTGACATTGTTACTGCTACTAAATCACAGCATGATTGGTGCTCCTCTTCAAGTTTTTAATCATGAGAGGGAGTCCAGAGCATCACTTTCATAAATGCATTGTTACTGTACTAAATCACAGCATGATTGGGCTCCTACTTCAAGTTTTTAATCATGAGGGATCCAGGAGCACCACGTTTCATAACATGACATTGTTATGCTACTAAATCAAGCATGATTGGTGCTCCTTTCAATTTTTAATCATGAGAGGAGTCCAGGAGCACTCACGTTTCATAACATGACATTGTTCTGCTACTAAATCACAGCATGATTGGGCTCCTACTTCAAGTTTTTAATCATGAGAGGGAGTCCAGGAGCACTCAGTTTCATAACATGACATTGTTACTGCTACTAAATCACAGCATGATTGGTGCTCCTCTTCAAGTTTTTAATCATGAGTAGGGAGTCCAGGAGCACTCACGTTTCATAACATGACATTGTTGCTGCTACTAAATCACAGCATGATGGTGCTCCTACTTCAAGTTTTTACTCATGAGCAGGCAGTCCAGGAGCAGTCACGGAGTCAAGAAATTCAGTTAGATAATGAACTGCTTCCTCATCACTAATCACTCTCTTTACTGACTGGTAAGTTCTTTCCTCAGATCGATATAGTGTAAGAACTCGTTCGTTCATTTTTCCTGCCTGTTCATAGTAAGGGTTGAGAATTGCTCGTTCACAAAGCTATTTATTCTGAATAAGTAGTAAATCTTGAATATACGCAAATGAAATTAAAATCAACTTAACAATAACTACTTGCTACACCTGTATATTTTCAAAATAAACATGTCTGTGAAGTTAGCGAAATACAGCTTCAAGCCTCATAACTTCGCTTCTACACTGAATTATCAATCTATTCAGAGCCTATATATTAAGCTAGGCATACACAAATCTAGTGTCAAAGTTTCAGCTCGCTATGTCTTATGGTGGCTGAGTTTACCTGTGACAAACGTTTTTGCTTTAAACGTCCATAACTTCACTTCTACGTTGAATTTACAATCAATCCAGAGCCTATATTTTAAGTTAGAGATACAGAAATCTACTGTCAAAGTTTCAGCGTATACGTGTGAAAAAATTTTTCGAACAAACCGACAGAAATTTTTCTAAGGTTGATTCGGTTTCTCTACTAATGTATGAAACGTAACGAAAACTTGAAATGAGTTAGTTCTAAGCAAAGCAGAAACAAAATCATTCGTTTATTTATATAGATATTTTCATGTTCCACTAATTTAATTTAATCTCAAATTGATTCTTGACTACCTTATTCTCTCTGACCGGGCGGGCATGCAGCAACATTGTTGGTCTTCAACCATCTCCGAACCTAGTGCGCTTGGTTTCCCTCTCTTATCTCTCCTGAAGACGGTCCAAACCGAAAATTAGAGACTGTACGTGTGTGCTTTTGATTTATCTATGTTTCTTTGTCTACATTGAACTATTAATATATATATATATATATATATATATATATATATATAGGTGTATAATGTAATCGGGATTCGGTCAATTTTCCAGGATCAAAATCAAACTCTCAATGCCAACGTTTCGGTTTTATTTAAAACCTTTTTCACAGGCCTACAAACAAAGGATGATAAGAAATCATATATAAACATCAACATATAACTAACATCAAAATGGAACATTACAGTTGTGAAAAAACAAAAATATATATACAAGTAGAAGTAATAGAAGAACAATAAACATTTTTATGAACTTACAGAAGTCAGAATTTTTGAATTAGAAAAATTCAAAAATTATTAAATAAAACCGAAACGTCGGCATTGAGAGTTTGATTTTGATCCTGGAAAATTGACCGAATCCCGATTACATTATACACCTATTCTATCCAACGGTTGATATATTATTGAATTTGTTATATATATATATATATATATATATTAGTATAATCTCCAAAAATTCTTCTTGACCTCTTCTATTCTATTCTATGTTTTGTTACTTAGGGCTAGGTCAAATAAAAGAAAATAAACTCCTTCCTAGGCCAACGTTTCGATGTAGTTGTACATCATCCTCAGGGCTAAAATTAGAGTAACAACTATAATACATTTACCAAAACAATCTACAGCTCACACAGAGAACTAACACAATTTATTGAGACCAACAGATACATACAAAAGGTTATTTTATAATAAGAGTTGTTAAGTACACATCTATTTCTAAGTATCAGACAAAAGGAAATCAGTTTTACCTTGGAAAGTGTGCTAATGGTTATTTAAGTTACATGAGAATTAATTGGTTAGAAGTACGAAAAACACTACTTTGTTATATTCATCTATCATTTTAACAAACACGGAGGGTGACTACAAACAGAGGAAAACAAGAATTTTAATACGTACATTTTTTTTTAAAACAGAAACAAAAGAAGTACACTATGAAAAATTAAATACAATCTTGAGTATTAGGATAACAATGACAGAATTAATAAAAAAGAGAAAAAGATGGAGTTTTTTTTACAATACTCCTACTTGTGTAAGTACATTGTAAAAAAATTTGTTTTTATAGTTAGACTCCATCTTTTTCTCTTTTTTATTAATTCTGTCATTGTTATCCTAATACTCAAGATTGTATTTAATTTTTCATAGTGTACTTCTTTTGTTTGTGTTTTAAAAAAAAAATGTACGTATTAAAATTCTTGTTTTCCTCTGTTTGTAGGCCTTTGGAAAAAGATTTTAAATAAAATCGAAACGTCGGCAATGAGAGTTTGAATTGAAAGTGGAAGAAACTGACCGCATCTCGATCAATCATTTTTTTGTTGTATATCTGTCACACGGTCGAGAATTTATTAGTGTTTATATATATATATAGTTTGAAATTCGTATATTTGGGGAAGAAGACCGAAACGTCGGTAAAAATAAAAAAATGGACAACAAAACCTATGGTGAGTTATTACACCTAGTTCCTAAAGAAATGAAAGTGAGACTTCGAGATTTGGAAAAGAAATCCAGAAAACTACGAGATCCAGAAGACTCGTAATTAGACAAAAGTGGGCAGAAAGTTTAATCTCACATATATATATATATATATATATATATATATACTTAAAATAAACTGTGACACATATAAAACACTCAACTTTAACTCAACCTGAAGATTTAAACTAGTGAATATAAGGTATATACCTAAGACACTAAACACTTTGTCAACAGCATTTAGTCTCAATATATCATAGAATATCTTAGACATTTCATAATATCTATAGTAGATGAATATAGTAGAAGCACTGCTGAATAGAGAAGTTTATTTGATTATTTGTACACACATTTATTATGTGTTGTTTCCATGTGATTTCCATCCTGGATAACTCACAGCTATGATGTATTATCCTGAATTGAGTGCTTTTTATGCCAATGTTCTCCTGTGATGTATAGTGCTGTAGCTGTTGTTCCGATCATGACAAGCACAAGAAGTTGATAGTAAAGGCCCACTACTGTACTGTACAGGAATGCTATTGCTGAAGCAGTACTCTGAAACAAAATAGTAGAATTTGTAATATTTTTCAAGGAATTTTTTACATACATATATATATATGTAAAACAATTAAAAAAGATAGCACACAGATAGACACAGGAATAACTCACGTCTATATTTCGACCATCGTCGTCATCAGGAGGCGAAGAGTCCCGCAAGAAGACAGAGCATCGCCGCTCTAATATATATTTAATACTTTCCTGCGGGACTCTTCGCTTCCTGATGACGACGATGGTCGAAATATAGAAGTGAGTTATTCCTGTGTCTATCTGTGTGCTATCTTTTTTAATTGGTTTTTATTTGAAAGTCCGTTGGACCGTTTCATTTAATTATTATTATTATAATAATATATATATATATATATATATATATATATATAACAATTAAAATAAGCAGTGACACATAAACAGAAACACAACAAAGACTCACTTTTCAATATTTCGACTGTCGTCCCTCCGTCAATTCACTTCTTCTCCTGAGGACGACCGCCATTACGGTCGAAATATTGAAAAGTGAGTCTTTGTTGTGTTTCTGTTTATGTGTCACTGCTTATTTTAATTGTTATTTGTCCTGCCGGACCGTTTTTCGTTTATCATGGTATATATATATATATATATATATATATATATATATATAAAGATTTCACATAAACACGTGAAATAACAATCAATGATCAAACCACAATAAGTAAATGGGAAGTTGGGTTTTTGACTCTGACGAAGACTGCTTGTTACGGTTGAAAGATCTTAGTCTTGCTTTCCCACTTTCTTATTGTGGTTTGATCATTGATTTATTTATATGATTTATTTATAATTATTTTTTACTTATAAGTATTTTTTTGCAGTAAACCTAATCATAAATATGTATAAAGCGGTATATACTATAATAAAGACGTGGCATTGTTGCTGCTGGTAGGGTGGGGCATTGAAGAATGTTGATTGCGGCTCATGCTATTGACATAAGAGCAGAGAGTGCATAAGAGGAGAGAGAGAGTGTGTGTGTGTGTGTGAGGGAGCGGGAAGGAGGAGGAGGGGGGGGGGGGGGTCGCCTTTGAAAGAAGTCAAGACTACGTGACGATAATGAATACCACACCAAACCCCCCACCAAACGCCTCATTGTGTATTCACAGAGTAACAAGAAGGCGGCGGCGGCGGTCGGCCTGTCCTGGCCCCCACCCACCCGGGGGCTCACAGCACGTGCCTTTACCTTTGTTCCACTCATCTTCTTCTTAACACCTATCTAGAGAAAGAAAAGAAAGAAAAAAAAAAATCATAGCCGTCAAAAGCAACAGACCTCCAACGTGTTTCACAAAACCTTGCTTGTTTAAAACTTTCTAAAACATGTTTCAAAAAGAAGAAGGTTATGCAGGTCAAGCAAGGAGTCATGGAATCTGGAAGAATATTTTGGAATGGTTAAGTTAGGTCAGTGCTTCTCAAATAGTTTAACTTGTATGAAATAGTCATCAAAGATTCTTTCTTTCTGTATACTACTATCTCACTCTTTCACTTCTCATCTTTCTATCTGCTCTCTCTCTCTTCCACTCTTTCCTATTTAACTGTGTATATGCCAACACATGAGTGTTTTCCACTCTCTACAAGTCACCCTATTTGACAGACCATAATATATAATTCTTCAAAACATTTAATCAAACATACGATCCTTAAATTATTTCTTTTCTTTAAATATCGTTAAATTTGTCATGTTTATAATAAAGTAACATCTTGTCTTCGCTTTACAGTATGCCGATGATGTTAATGATATATTTATTATTGCCATCATACATTTCATTCATACATCAAACATTCTGTAAACCTTGCTTTCTAAATACAGTATGCTGACGCTTATTATATCATGATACATTCCAATTATATATCTAACATACTGTAAGGCCTTGCTTTCGAATTACAGTACGCTGATGATTATTATTTCATGGTATATTCCAATCATATATCTAACATACTGTAAGGCCTTGCTTTCGAATTACAGTACGCTGATGATTATTATTCCATGGTATATTCCAATCATATATCTAACATACTGTAAGGTCTTGCTTTCGAAATACAGTATGCTGATCACTACTATTGTATGTATCATGATACATTCCAGTCATATATCAACCATACTGTAAGGCCTTGCTTTCGAATGACAGTATGCTGATTATTACTACATCAATATATTCCAATCATTAATCTAACATACTGTAAGGCCTTCTTTTCAAATTACGCTAAGCTGATGATTATTTTTCATTATCTATACCAATCATATATCAAACATACTGTAAGGCCTTGCTTTCGAATGACAGTATGCTGATTATTACTACATCAATATATTCTAATCATTAATCTAACATACTATAAGGCCTTGTTTTCAAATTACGCTATGCTGATGATTATTATTTCATGATACATTCCAATCATATATCTAACATATCATAAGGCCTTGCTTTCGAATTACAGTATGCTGATGACTACTATATCATGATACATTCCAATTATATATCAATATACTGTAAGGCCTTGTTTTCAAATTACGCTATGCTGATGATTATTATTTCATAATATATTCCAATCATATATCTAACATACTGTAAGGTCTTGTTTTCGAAGTACAGTATGCCGATGACTACTACATCATGATACATTCCAATTATATATCAAACATACTGTAAGGCCTTGCTTTTGAATTCCAGTATGCTGATTATTATTACATCAATATATTCCAAACATTAATATAACATACTGTAAGGCCTTGTTTTCAAATTACGCTATGCTAATGATTATTTTTCATGATTTATACCAATCATATATCAAACATACTGTAAGGCCTTGCTTTCGGATTACAGTGTGCTGATTATTATTATATCATTATATCATATTATTATACTGTAAGGCCTTGCTTTCATTATACAATGTGGCCCAAAAGTCACTGACAGTTAAAAAAAATTCATAACTCTTTTGTTTCTGATTATTTTTCTTATATTTTTTCAGTGCATTTAGAACTACCCTTCCGACATTATTATGAACAAATATAGCACCGAGGAACGAATCCTCATTGTACAGTGGTACTTTGAGTCACATGGTTCAAATTCAGAAACCCAGCGTTGTTACCGTCGACATTTTAATACCAGGAATGCCCCAAGCGTAAATGCCATTAAAGAAAGGGTGTATAGGAATAAACCTCGGACAATAAACGACTTAAAACGATCAAATAAGAGACATAAGCCCGAAAATGCTTTCAAATGTTATGCAAAGTGTGTTGGATAGGGCTATTCAGTGCGAAACCGAAAATGGTGGACATTTAAAAAACATTATTTTTAAAAATTAGGTAAATTTTACTTCCCTATTTTAATTAGTGATAAATTTAAGTGTAAGTGAATAATTATAACCATATATATTGCCAAAAATATCGGAAGGATCAGTTTACCTACTGCTAAAATTTGGTGAGTATAACTTATGAATTACATGAGCTATTGAACATTTAAAAGTGTCAGTGACTTTTGGGCCACCTTTTATATTCCAGTCATATATCTGACATACTGTAAAGCTTCAAGTGTTCTATTTAATGATTATCAAAATACCTGCATAAATTTGAATATGGCAAAAGCAGGAGCAGAGTCTACAAGGAAAATAGTTCCCAAAGCATAGTAGATCTGAGTGTTTAGACAACTATCACCGAATCCCAGCAGGAAACTGCAAAACATGGCCAGGTATGCACTGCAACAGAAACGTTAGCTTAGGTTAGCTTAGCTTAGGTTAGCTTAGCTTAAGGGAACTCACATAGGCCTTTGTTATTCAGTTATGAAACCTTAAATAACACCACTGCTTACAGTAGCCTTAACGAATAACAAACTATATTTAACGAGCATTCCTACTACCGTTTATTTGTTTATTCATTTCAGAGTAAACTACAGTATATCAAATTTGAACGGGGCCAGGTTAGATCAGTGGTTAATGTACTCGCCCCAGGGCTGGTAGTCCGGGGTTCGATCCCCACTTGGCCCCCGATTTATTCACTAGGGAGGTGAATAAATCAGAATATGCCGTTCAGAGTATGCACAATGTCAGGAACTCAAAGATATCTATTCGAAAATGCACTTGAGTTAGGCAAAATTTAGGACCTCCCAATATATAATCAACGATCAAACAAAAAACCGGTAAACAGCTGACATCATCCGCTAGAGGATCGATTTTAAAACAATTAAAAATTAAAGTTTGAAGAGTCAGGTTCAAAGTTTAATTTGAACCTGAAGAACTGACCGAGTTCCGATAAACTTTAGTTTTGTTTATATTCCACGGTCGATACTTTTATCAATATATATAATTATATATATATATATATATATATATATATATATATATACATCTTGATTGGTGTTCTTGACCCAATATTTATATGATGTAATTTTTTGAAATCATTGGACCTCAACCCTCAAAAAATTACATCATATATATATATATATATATATATATATATATATATATATATATATATATACAACATTGTCACAATAACACGTGATATAAATATTCAGGTAACTCACCACAAATGAATGAAGATAGTCGCTCTGAGGCCTTTCGTTTTCACTTGCTCTCTGACGACGTGAAAACGAAAGGCCTCAGAGCGACTATCTTCATTCATTTCTGGTGAGTTACCTGAATATATATATATATATTATATATATATATATATATATATATAAAAAGATTTCACATAAACACGTGAAATAACAATCAATTATCAAACCACAATAAGAAAATGGGAAAAAACCCAGTTTTCTTGATTAATTATTTATATGATGTAATTTTTTTTTTAAGGGTTGAAGTCTAATGATTTGAAACTGGTCCTTTTGCCGACGTTTCGACATATATTTATGTCATCTTCAGGGCTACAAAATGATTGTTTTACAATTACCACTACTATTACTACTATTTTGGTTATTTATTACATTTTACATTTACAGTAACAGAGAGGAATTGATTGATAAACCAGTTACTTCGACTATGGGTTCATAGTAATTCATATTATGTAATCCATATTCATGGATTCATAAATGACTGATTTATCAATCAATTCCTCTCTGTTACTGTTCATGTAAAATCAATAAATAACCAAAATAGTAGTAATAGTAGTGGTAATTGTAAAACAATCATGTTGTAGCCCTGAAGATGACATAAATATATGTCGAAGCGTCGGGAAAAGGACTAGTTTAAAATCATTAGACCTCAACCCTCAAAAAAAAAATACATGATATATACATGATAAACGGAAAGACGATCCAAACTGGACACAATAACAGTTCAAAATTAAAGATAGGTAGCACAGAAAGTAAAAGAAACACACTTACAACTCAAATTTTCGGGTAATCCATCTTCAGGAGAAAAGAGAGAGGGCGACCAAGCACATTGTAGACGCAACGGAAAGTCATAACTCTATTGAGTATAGTTATATTGAACTATATATATATATATATAGTTCAATATAGATAAAGAAACATAGAGAAATCAAAAGAACACACTTACAGTCTCTAATTTTCGGTTTGAACCGTCTTCAGGAGAGATAAGAGAGGGAAACCAAGCGCACTGGTTCAGAGACGGTTGGAGACCCAGTGCGCTTGGTTTCCCTCTCTTATCTCTCCTGAAGACGGTTCAAAAGAAAAATTAGAGACTGTAAGAGTGTTCTTTTGATTTCTCTATGTTATTTGTCTATAATGAACTATATTTGTCCTTTTTGGATCGTATTTCCAACGAAATATTGTATATATATATGATCAAACCACAATAAGAAAATGGGAAAACAAGACTAAGATCTTTCAACCGTAACAAGCGGTCTTCGTCAGAGTCAAAAACCCAACTGAACACTAGATGCAGAAAACATCTGGTGAGGAGTTGAGAAGAGTGGGAGGGAAGAGTGGTATTTTAAAAGGGTGAAAGCACAGGAAAGGACTAATGTCCAGAAAGGGATGTTTGGGGAAACAAAGGAGTACAGTAAGAAAAAGTAAAAAACTATCCGCTAGCTGTCAACCCTCTTTGAAGAGGCTATTGCCCTCGTGACGAAAGTATCAAGTTTGAAGAGACCGTTACTAATGTTTATAATATTAGATCTATTAAATTTAATTAGAGACGATTCAATAATATTTCTTAACAACATTGATTTTTCATAGGTAATAAATTTAGCTCCTGCCCAATCAATATGATGATTTTCATTTTTTATATGCAAGAATAAGGCACTACTGTTTTCCTGTCTACTTACGTTATATTGGTGTTGTTTTACACGTGTTTTTAATGATTTACCAGTTTGACCAATATAAATTTTATGGCAATTTTTGCACGGAATTTTATAAATACCAGCGGACTCCAATTCGCTTGGAGAGTTTTTTATTAACATATTACCCACGTTATTACGATTAGAAAACACTATATTAAAATCAAGTTGTTTGGCTAATCTTGGAAGGGGGTCCAATGATTCGTGGTATGGCAAAACTATAGAATTTGATAATAAAAGGGGCTCTTTTGAAGTATTAGAGAAAGTTTTTTTAGCACCCTTCAAAGCTAAATCGATATAAGAAGAGGGGTATTTTAATGAAAGGGCAATTGACCTAATGTTATTAATCTCTTCATTAAGAAATTCTGGAGAGGAAACTCTTAAGGCTCTCAAAAACATATTTCTAAAAACAGAAATTTTAACATTTTTTGGATGCGATGAATAAAAATGAACGTATGCAAGTACATTCATAGGTTTTCTATATACACTAAAGCGTAACTCATTAGGTAACCTATGGATCAGGACATCTAAGAAGGCAAATTACCACTTATGTCTTCTTCCATTGTGAATTTGATTGTTGGCACTAATGAATTCCATTTTTGTTAGGAAATCAACTTTATTTAAAGAATTGGGACAAATGCAAAGAATATCGTCAACATATCTATACCATTTAACATTTTTGGGCAAAATTGAGCTTAACATTTTACTCTCAAAAAACTCCATATATAAATTACTTAGGAGGGGGGATAAACAGTTACTCATAGCAAGACCAAATTTTTGAATATAGTAATTATTTTCAAATTGAAAATGACAATCTACCACACATAACTTAATTAACTCTATTATAGTGGTAGATGGAAGGAGAAGGGAATAATTAATTAATTCCTCCTGGAGTAAGCTCAACAGATCAGTTACAGGTACATTCGTAAAAAGAGACTTCACATCGAAACTGATTAATCTATAATTTTTGTTCATGTTGACGCTTTTTAATTTTTTAATTAAATCTACATTGTTTTTTATATGGCTGCCTGAAATTTTTCCAATTAAGGGGCTTAAAATACTTACTAACCATTTGGACAAGCCATATGATGCCGAACCAACCGAACTCACAATTAAACGTATTGGGTAATTATCTTTATGTGTCTTGATCAACCCGTACATATATGGCAAAGAAGGGAATTTTGATATAAATTTAGTAATAAGTTCGGGTTGATTTTTTAAGATAGTTTTAATTTTTTTATTAAATGAACTATTGACCCTTTCCAAAGGATTAGACCTTAACTTTTTATACACATTTTCATCATTTAGCATATTCTCTATTTTATCGACGTAATCTTTTTTATTTAATATTACTGTTACTTTAGATTTATCGGCTTTAGTGATTTTTATAGTATTATCTTTTTTAAGCTTAGAATAAGCCTCGATAAAACGTCTAGGAACGCTAACAACATCCGTTTTTTCTGAAAGACCGTATACCATTCCTTTTAAAATATTTAAATTATCGATATATATATATTATATATATATATATAATAAGTAGGTAACACAAAACAAAATGGGATTAATGCACGGAGGATTTCGTGTATAACAAGTAAATGTGGTGAGTTACTTGAATATATGTATCACTTGTCATTGTGATAATTTTGTATATATATGATCAAACCGAAATATAAAATGGGAAAACAAGACTAAGATCTTTCAACCGTAACAAGCTTTCTTCGTCAGAGTTAAAAACCCAACTGACTCTGACGAAGACTGCTTGTTACGGTTGAAAGATCTTTGTCTTGTTTTCCCATTTTATATTGTGGTTTGATCATTTATTGTTATTTCACGTGTTTATGTGAAATCTTTATATATATATATATATATATTCAGGTAACTCACCACAAATTAGAGAAGATAGTCGCTCTAAGGCCTTTCGTTGAAGGAATTATCAAACAAATCAAGACTATTTCAACAGTTATAGGGAAAAATACTGTCAATGATGCCAATCTTACTCGTTCTTTAAATCAAAATTCATAACCTGTTTACAACTTGTATTCACTTGCTCTCTGACGACGTGAAAACGAAAGGCCTTAGAGCGACTATCTTCTCTAATTTGTGGTGAGTTACCTGAATATTTATATCACGTGTTATTGTGACAATTTTCTATATATATATATATACCATGATAAACGAAAAACGTTCCGGCAGGACAGATAACACTTGAAATAAACAGTGACACATAGACTGAAACATAACAAAAGACTCACTTTTCAATATATTACGGTCAAAATATTGAAAAGTGAGTCTTTTGTTATGTTTCAGTCTATGTGTCACTGTTTATTTCAAGTGTTATATATATATATATATATATATATATATATATATATATATATATATAAATATTAGTAATTGGCCAGGTTTGCATAGTGAAATCAAATTCAAAGCCGTGTTCTTAACTATATTTACCAATTTCCCAATTATCCTTTGTGATATCCCACAAAATCAACATTCTACATTGTGAGCGCCCTTACACTTTGCCTAACTCAAGTGTTTTTAGAGTAGGGATCTAGGTGTCGTCTAGATTAAAGTTATAGATTACAGATTATGAATATGTAAAAAAAATAAGAGGCACACAAAAAAAATGTTTAACATTCATAAAACCAAATATGCATTCCAAAAAAAAAATAATAATGCGCCACTACTTCGTAAACGTCATAAACAAAAGTCACACTTTCGATTTTGAAGATAGAACTATAATAGAAAAAGAAAAAGATGAGCAAAGAAGGAAGACACTTGAGCTGTTATATATATATATATAAAGGATCTAAGTTCGATTATTCATAGAAGTGATATTACTAATTTAAGTAATATTTATTCTGGAGTGTTGTGCTGAGTTTTAGTGAAATTTGATTTATTTAGTTCCCTTGAGTGAACAGTGTTGAGGTTATTTGTAATGCTATCTTATTAGTCTAGTCGAAGGTTTTGTCCGGTTAACATTGTTGTTCCTTTAAATAATGTAAATTTCATTTTCTTAGTTAAAAAATACTTACTTCTGTAAGTTATATTGTTTTATTTATCTCTAAATACTTCTGCTTATAATATTCATAAGTTGTAACAATTCATTTCTTATTGTTTATATGATGGATGTTGATATGTGATTTCTTATTATCCTTTGTTTGTAGGCCTGTGAAAAAGGTTGTAAAATAAAACCACAACGTTGGCACCGAGAGTTTGATTTTTGAACTTAGAAAATTTTACTGAGTCCCGATTAGTTAACACACCTCTATATATATATATATATATATATATAAAGATTTCCGAAATATAAAATGGGAAAACAAGACAAAGATCTTTCAACCGTAACAAGCAGTCTTCGTCAGAGTCAGTTGGGTTTTTAACTCTGACGAAGAAAGCATGTTACGGTTGAAAGATCTTAGTCTTGTTTTCCCATTTTATATTTCGGTTTGATCATATATATACAAATTTATCACACTGACACGTGATACATATATTCAAGTAACTCACCAGAAAAGATAGGGGATTAACTTGTTAAACACAAAATCCTCAATGCATTAATCCTATTTTGTGGTGAGTTACCTACTTATATATATATATGGATTAATTTACCACGAAACAAATTTGTTAGTTATTCCATACGGTCCTTGTTTGAAAGATGTGCCTTCATTTATGAAAAGATTGGATGTTTCTGTTGTGTTCAGTAATGATGGTAACTTGTTTAACAGACTTGTCAATAATAAACCAAAAAGAAAGGACTGTTGTGCATACAGGATACCATGTACTGACTGTGAAATGTCTTACATTGGACAGACGAGCAAAGGTCTTCTTACAAGGATAAAACGACACAAATATTCCATCAGAAGAGAGGACGAAAAGAGTGCTTTGTTCATGCACATAAGAGACAGTAATCATGTGATTAACTGGAATGAAGCAAATGAATTAATATACGTGTCTTCAGAAAGAAGAGGAAATATCGTGGAAAGTGCACTCATAAAGAACTTTTATGAGAAGTTGATGAACAATAGCCTAGGACTCTACAAATTAGATGAAGTTTTGATTAACGGAATAATTAAACAGATGAAGACTTCTTCATCATTAAACACATTCAGGGTTGCCATCAATTCTAGAAACTTCAATCAACCAGGTTAACAAGTATTTGTTATTTTTTAGTTCATATGCTCTCTGACGATGTGTTGACGAAAGGCCTTAGAGCATAGTTTCCAAATTTGTTTCAGATGGTGATTGTAGCACTGAAATATGTCGAAGAATAAATCCAAAGAAAAGAAATATGGAGAGTTAATTCATGAGATAAGAAACCCAGAGGTAAAAAAGAGTTTTAGAAAATTAGAAACATTTTCTAACAAATTAAATAGTGTGACATTCATTTTTTAAACACACATATATATATTCACTTGATGAACAGAAAGACGATCCAAACTGGACACAAAACGGTTCAAAATTGAAGATAGGTAGCACATTAAGTAAAGAAACACAATTACAGGCACAAATTTTCGGGTAATCCATCTTCAGGAGAAAAGAGAAAGGTAGACCAAGCAGGTTGTAACAACGCCCTTAGTCTTCTTTTCACTTTTCTCCTGAAGACGGATTGACCGAAAATTCGTGTCTGTATGTGTGTTACTTTTCTATCTTCAATTATGAATTGCTATATCTTATATATATATATATATATAAAGATTTCACATAAACACGTGAAATAACAATCAATGATCAAACCACAAAAAGAAATGGGAAAACAAGACTAAGATCTTTCAACCGTAACAAGCGGTCTTCGTCAGAGTCAAAAACCCAATTGAAGATAGACTGGAACCCCCAAAAACAGTTGGGTTTTTGACTCTGACGAAGACCGCTTGTTACGGTTGAAAGATCTTAGTCTGGTTTTCCCATTTCTTTTTGTGGTTTGATCATATATATATATATATATATATATATATATATATATATATATATATATTGAATCGTCTCTAATTAAATTTAATAGATCTAATATTATAAACATTAGTAACGGTCTCTTCAAACTTGATACTTTTGTCACGAGGGCAATAGCCTCTTCAAAGAGGGTTGACAGCTAGCGGATAGTTTTTTACTTTTTCTTACTGTACTCCTTTGTTTCCCCAAACATCCCTTTCTATACATTAGTCCTTTCCTGTGCTTTCACCCTTTTAAAATACCACTCTTCCCTCCCACTCTTCTCAACTCCTCACCAGATGATTTCTGCATCTAGTGTTCAGTTGGGTTTTTGACTCTGACGAAGACCGCTTGTTACGGTTGAAAGATCTTAGTCTTGTTTTCCCATTTCTTATTGTGGTTTGATCATTATATATATATATATATATATATATATATATATATATATATATATATAAACTAGAAATTAAAAAAGAACTCATAGAAAGGAAACCACTGAACTCACTACTATATTTCGATGTCCTCGTCTTCAGGAAAAGAAGTGAATCGCTCCAAAGGCTGATAACGACTGACTATATATATATATATATATATGTATAACATTTAACTATATATATATATATATATATATATATATATATATATATATATATATATATATATATATATATATATAATGGATGACAAGAAATATAGAGAATAATACTTGGTTTCGATGAAGGCCTGTTCATAGGTAGGCCCCAAAGGTGAATCATCAGGCAGGTTGACAAAGATCAATGTAAAGGCAACGACTTGTAGACAAAGACCTAAAGCCACTATGGGGGTTCGACCGATTCTGGTAATCCTTTTAGAAAAGATGCCAAACAACAGGCCACCTGCAACAAAGTCAATCCAAGCATTTTTATTACTTCAAAAACAGACATACAGGAGTTATATAATAACAACATTTCATCTACAAACTGTATCAATGAAAATTTTATAAATTATATATAAGGTTTTGTTTTCTTGACCACAATTTACTAATAAACACTTTTTTTTTCTTGGATTTTGGTCAGGGTTAATATACTGAATTATCTTTTCGCCAACGTTTCGTCTTTATTTTAAGACATCCTCAGGGCCATAAATCAAGGCTAGCTTCTAGTTCCGAATCAACAAAACCGTTATTACGATAACGATATTAAATAACGGTTTTGTTGGTTCTCTAGCTAGAATTAGAAGCTAGCCTTGATTTATAGCCCTGACAATGTCTTAAAATAAAGACGAAACATTGGCGAAAAGGTGATTCCGTATATTAACTCTGACCAAACTCCAAGGAGAAGAAAAAGAGTAAATTATAATATATATACATATACGAGTTCAATATTAAAGAAGAGTAACACACAGAGTAAGGAAACACACTTACAGACTCAAATTTTCGGGTAATCCGTCTTCAGGAGAAAAGAGAAAGGGAGACCAAGCACGTTGTAGACGCAACGTCAAGTAACCCCACGTTGCGTCTACAACGTGCTTGGTCTCCCCTCCTCGATTCTCCTGAAGAAGGATTACCCGAAAATTTGAGTCTCTAAGTGTGTTTCCTTACTCTGTGTGTTACTCTCCTTGAATTTTGAACTCGTATTGTGTCCAGTTTGGATCGTGTTTCGTTTAATTAAGTGATGATATATATATACATATATTTCTATCTCCCTCCCACTCTCTCTCTCTCTCTCCTCTCTCACTCTCTCTCTCTCTCTCTCTCTCTCTCTATATATATATAATATATATATATATATACGAGTTCGAGATTAACAAAGAGCAACACACAGAGTAAGGAAACACACTTACAGACTCAAATTTTCGGGTAATCCGTCTTCAGGAGAAAAGAGAATGGGAGACCAAGCACGTTGTAGGCGCAACGGCAAGTAACCAACCCGGCAACCGCCAGTGCTGTCAACCGTACCCGGTCTTAAAGTATAAAATTAGGAGAAGATATAAACAGAAGCTCAGATAAGCAGTACTGGTTGGGTAAAACTATAAGTAGGTGAAAAATTATAAACAATATAAGATAAAAACAAACTATAAGAAACAAAAATAATGATAGAGAAAAGAAGAAAAAATAAATAAATAAAAATAAATACAATGCAAAAAACTTGCATTGGTTGTTTTAGTAAATAAAAGATAGAGACTGAATAAAAGGGTAAGTATGGGAAACTAGTTAAGAAAAATAATTTAGAAAAATAAAAGTTTCCCTACTTTGTGTGTTGTTCTTTGTTAATCTCGAACTCGTATTGTGTCCAGTTTGGATCGTATTTCGTTTTATCAGTGAATATTATATATATATATATTATATATATAATATATATATATATATATATATATATATATTAGGTGTCACAATAACTTCTCAGCACTTGGCATTAGATTAGTCTATCCCATGACTATTGAGTTGTTCTTCTCTTGACCTGGAAGAAGAAAGGAGAGTGTGAGCTCTTGGCTAACGCCAAATACATTGGAATGACGAGGACAACATTATCAAGACGACTAACAATGCACCTGCAAAGTGGAGCCATAAAAAAGCATACCTTGGACAAACATAATACAGAGCTGACCCGGGAGGACCTTACAGAAAACACTAGAATCATCAAACAGATGAATGACATCAATAGACCACAGATCCACGAGGTAATAGAAATAATGAAGAACAACACAGCAATAAACAGGCAACAAACTGGAACTACGAGGACACTCCGACTACTCGGAGACCAAACACCAACCAAAGACTAGAACCAGTGTCAATAAAACTGAAATGTATATATATATATATATATATATATATATATATATATATATATATATAGTTCAATATAAACAAAGAAACATAGAGAAATCAAAAGAACACACTTACAGTCTCTAATTTTCGGTTTGGACCGTCTTCAGGAGAGATAAGAGAGGGAAACCAAGCGCACTGGTTCAGAGACGGTTGGAGACCAACAGTGTTGCCGCATGCGCGCCCGTTCACAGAAAATAAGGTAGACAGGAATCAATTTATAATTACATTAAATTAATGGAATATGAAAACAATAAATAAATAAAAGAAAAAATTGAAAAATTAAGGGAAAATGATACATATTAACGAACAGTTAATAACGAACAATTTTTTCTTTTATTTATTTATTGTTTTCATATTCCATTAATTTAATGTAATTATAAATTGATTCCTGTCTACCTTATTTTCTGTGAACGGGCGCGCATGCGGCAACACTGTTGGTCTCCAACCGTCTCTGAACCAGTGCGCTTGGTTTCCCTCTCTTATCTCTCCTGAAGACGGTTCAAACCGAAAATTAGAGACTGTAAGTGTGTTCTTTTGATTTCTCTATGTTTCTTTGTTTATATTGAACTATATTCGTCCGTATTGGATCGTATTTCCAAAGAAAAAAAGTATATATATATATATATATATATCTGAAAAAAACAAAACATAAAGAACGAGAAATAAAAAAGGCAACACATAAAAGAAACGAGAACACTTACTGTTCAATATTTCGAACTGACGTTCATCATCAGGAAGGGGGTAGAAGGGAAGAAGAAGAGGTGGAAGGCGCACTCCAGAACGCACGTACCTCTTTTTCTTCCTTTCTACTCTCTTCCTGATGACGAACTTCAGTTCGAAATATTGATCCAGTAAGTGTTCTCGTTTCTTTTATGTGTTGTTTATATATATATATATAAATTAGAACATAAAATAGTCCATATGCTGTTGCCACAGAACAGAACTCCTCTTCTTCTTCTTCTCCTCCTGATGACGACGAAGTCAAAATAATGAAGTGAGTTGTTTTGATGCCTCTAAGAGAATTACGGTTGTTTTAGGTATGAATTCAATATTTGTGGAGAACTCATTAGTTGAGCAATCCCTGATTGTGTGATATTTACCCATACTAGGGGTAAATAGATAATATGAAGTCTCCACACAAAGGAAGCTTTTTAATTAAAAAACGCCGACGGGTTCGAACACTTAGTGTTAATTGACAGGTTACGTCACCTTACTTAGTTAAGTGTAACCTGATAATGAATAATAAGTGTTCGAAACGCGCCAACGCTGGATAAAATATTTTACGTGAAGACGTAATGTTTAAAACTGGGCGTTTCAAACACTTACTGTTCATCGTCATGTAAATACAAAGTGTTAAAAACGCGTAATTTTAATTAAAAAACTTTTTGTGTGGCAACTTTGTATTATTCATTTAACCCCCCAAGTAGAGTTGGAGAAATCTAAAACTACATTTATAGAAAGAAGGTAATTACTTTAATTGAATGAAATTTGAATCCATGACTAATCGGTAATAATTGCTAATTAACACTAATGACCTGTCCAAGCGTGTCGGCTGCTGAATATTCTAATTACCCTTGAATAATTCACCGAGTCAAAATAAATTAGTTAAAATGACCAGCATATTTAAAAACTCTATTCCACTGAGTAAATAACTTTGAATAATCAGTAATTATGAATTAGTCGAACTGATTTGATTTGAATAAGTAATTATTATCAGATAACGCGTGACTTTTCATTTCTGGTAATTACAAGCCTATTAATATATAGATTTTTAAAATTATAACTTTGATTAAATTAAATAATCAAGCGTAGTCATTACATGTATTCTAAGGCACGAGCACAGCTTCCTTGATTTCTCACCAGGAGCGCTGACTAATAGCCGTCAGGTTGTTATTTACCAAAGCCGAATTCTTTAGCTTACTCTATCAATTAGATCACATCGGATCAAATTTCATATTTATTATCTATATTTCACTGTATTTTCTAATGTTTTTTTTTTCTATTCTGAAACATTTTTTTTTATTCACGAGCTATGCAAGCATTTATTCATAATTTATGAGTGAAATAATAATTTATTACGAGTGAAATTTATTCATAATTACGATAACAGAAAGAAACAATGAATCTCGTAAAAAAACATTCCCTATATCCAAAGTCGACGGATTTCGAACACTTAGCGTTCATCGACAAGTCACATCAACATACTTACTTAGGTGTAACCTGACAATGAATAATAACTGTTCGAAAGGCGCCAACCTTGGACAAACTATATTGCGTGAAGACGTAATGTTCCTTCTATTTTTTCTAATCGTGAGTTTTTTTAAACTTTTGACTTTAAAAGTAAATTTCTACACTGATGTTACTATAATATATATATATATATCTTATTAGTCTAGTCCAGTGGTTCTCAACGTGGTCCACATGGACCCCCAGGGGTCCACACAGGATTACTGGGGGTCCATGAGAAAAGTACTATTCTGAAGGTCCATGACACGTGGTTAGAGCTCTATGTTAAGTTTAAATGAATTTATCAGCAAACAAAAAATAAACCAAAGCGTAGTAAGCTTTGGCCGTACAATATTCACACATCATTAAAATATAAGGCCTAATATCCTCGTCAGTTAGTTAAAATGTTCCAATGTTTTAAAATTTTCTATTGCCTTCTCTTTATGGTACATTCAAAATTGATTCTGTTACAATTTATTTCAGGGTACTTTATAAAATTTTAATAAAGAAATATTTTGTTATTGTTTTAAAAACATTTTTGTATTTCGGCATGCGTTGTAGATGTAATGAAATTATTTCTTGATTAACTATATTCATTTACCTAAAAACAAATATTTATTTATAAATTTATATAATTATGTTTTTTAAGTATCCGGGGGAGTGGGGGTCCACAAGTAGTTTTTAGGGGGTCCACAAGTAGCTATTAGGGGGTCCACAAGTAGCTTTTAGGGTGTCCACAAGCAAACAAAGGTTGAGAACCCCTGGTCTAGTCGAAAGTATTTATCCGGTTAAGATTATTGTTCGTTTAAATAATGTAAATTTCATTTTCTTAGTAAAAACATTCTTACTTCTGCCTATGAAGAAGGTTTTAAAATAAACCGAAACGTCGGCAATGACAGTTTCATTTTTGTACCTAGAAAATTTGACCGAACCCGATTAGATAGCACAACTTATGTATATATATATATATATTATATATAAGTTTCACGGTGAAACACAAACACAGAACTAAAGAACAAACACCTACTTACTGTCTCCAATTTTCGGTTGAATCGTCATCAGGAGAGTTAAGAAAGGGACACCAAACACACCAAACATGGGGACGGTTGGTCTCCAACCGTCGCTTCACAAGTGCGCTTGGTGTCCGTATCACAACTCTCCTGATGACGGTCCAACCGAAAATTAGAGACAATAAGTAGTCTGTTTGTTCCTTAGTTCTGTGTTAGTGATTCACTGTGAAACGTTTGTTGTCCTTTTGTATCGTTTTCCTGTTTACAATATATATATATATATATATATATATATATATATATATATATATATATATAATCAACGTCCAAACCACAATAACAAAAGAAAAAAATAGTAAGATCTTTCAACCGTAACAAGCAGTCTTCGTCAGAGTCATATTTGAACAGAGATATAGGGATTTGACTCTGACGAAGACCGCTAGTTTTGGTTGAAAAATCTTAGTCTCTTTTCCTCATTTGTTATTGTGGTTTTGACGTTGATTGTTTCTTCATGTGTTTATTGTTAAATTTTGTTATATATATATATATATATATATATATATATATATATATATATTCACTGATAAAACGAAATACGATCCAAACTGGACACAATACGAGTTCGAGATTAACAAAGAGCAACACACAAAGTAGGGAAACACACTTACAGACTCAAATTTTCGGGTAATCCGTCTTCAGGAGAAAAGAGAATGGGAGACCAAGCACGTTGTAGGCGCAACGGCAAGTAACCAACCCGGCAACCGCCAGTGCTGTCAACCGTACCCGGTCTTAAAGTATAAAATTAGGAGAAGATATAAACAGAAGCTCAGATAAGCAGTACTGGTTGGGTAAAACTATAAGTAGGTGAAAAATAATAAACAATATAAGATAAAAACAAACTATAAGAAACAAAAATAATGATAGAGAAAAGAAGAAAAAATAAATAAATAAAAATAAATACAATACAAAAAACTTGCATTGGTTGTTTTAGTAAATAAAAGATAGAGACTGAATAAAAGGGTAAGTATGGGAAACTAGTTAAGAATAAGAATTTAGAAAAATAAAATAGGATAAAACAAAACTTACTACTAGTTTGTTTTATCCTATTTTATTTTTCTAAATTCTTATTCTTAACTAGTTTCCCATACTTACCCTTTTATTCAGTCTCTATCTTTTATTTACTAAAACAACCAATGCAAGTTTTTTGTATTGTATTTATTTTTATTTATTTATTTTTTCTTCTTTTCTCTATCATTATTTTTGTTTCTTATAGTTTGTTTTTATCTTATATTGTTTATTATTTTTCACCTACTTATAGTTTTACCCAACCAGTACTGCTTATCTGAGCTTCTGTTTATATCTTCTCCTAATTTTATACTTTAAGACCGGGTACGGTTGACAGCACTGGCGGTTGCCGGGTTGGTTACTTGCCGTTGCGCCTACAACGTGCTTGGTCTCCCATTCTCTTTTCTCCTGAAGACGGATTACCCGAAAATTTGAGTCTGTAAGTGTGTTTCCCTACTTTGTGTGTTGCTCTTTGTTAATCTCGAACTCGTATATATATATATATTATATATATATATAAAAACTCAAAAATTGTTATTGACCTTTT
>JAPFBL010000661.1:75000-115867 GCA_026182355.1 Hermatobates lingyangjiaoensis
TGATATATACTATATATATATATATATATATATATATATATATATATAAATATATTGATAAAAGTATCGACCGTGGAATAGAAACAAAACTAAAATTTATCGGGACTCGGTCAGTTCTTCAGGTTCAAATTAAATTCTCATTGCCAACGTTTCGGTCTTTATTTAAAACCTTTTTCATAGGCAGAAGTATAAATTTTGAAACAAAAAAACTAAGAATTACATTACAAATTATTTTACAAATAAAAATGGTATGTGGATTTTAACAACTGAAGTCTGAATGAACACGTGACACTGAACTGTTTACTGCCATGTGTTCATTCAGACTACAGTTGTTGTTAAAATCCATATACTATTTTTCTTTGTAAAATAATTTGTAATGTAATTCTTAATTTTTTCTGTTTCAAAATTTATACTTCTGCCTATGAAAAAGGTTTTAAATAAAGACCGAAACGTTGGCAATGACAGTTTAATTCGAACCTGAAGAACTGACCTAGTCCCGATAAACTATTGTTTTGTATATATATACTATATATATATATATATATATATATATATATATATGTATATATATATATATATCAAATAAATGATTAGACCTATCCAGTCTCCTGACTATTTCTCTTTTGAGTGGAGAGAAGTTTCTACAAAAGTTGTCCTAATGACATGTTATAACACTTTAGGCATTTGGTCACTGTTTAAAAACACTTCAGTAAAAATGTTGTATTGATATAAAAAACATTTTCCAAATTTGTCAGGTGTTTCAAAGAATTACTTGTGCGTCCCCCCCCCCCCCCCCCCCCGATCGTGTCACGAGTACTTTCACAGTGAAAGGTTATTTAGAGTAGGAGGAACTCTTTATTCACCAATATGAAATAGAATGACGGCATATACAGGAGAAATACTGATGTTTCATCATCATACTCGTAAATTATTAATCATAGGGTTGAATTAGGAATAATAAGTCAAATCAGGGATGCCATGCAGATCCTTCTAATTTGTCTCTGTATAAGGTAAAAAGCTATTGAAATGGTCTCTATATATAAAAATTTTATCGTATAAACAAAGCGTTTCGAACACTACGTGTTCTTCCTCAGGCGTTTACTACGGCTGAGTGTCTGTGGTACAACAGTTGTGCCCTAGTTGCAGCCTGAAGAAGAACACAACGTGGTCGAAACGAGTTGTTCATACGATTAAATTTTTATATGTGGAGACAATTTCAATAGCTTTTTACCCTACAATGAGTAAATACCACTTAATAAGTGATTGTACTACGTTAGAATCCTGCCTCTTTTAAAAACACACATTTTTCATACTTTCTTAACTGAGTCAGCTAATTTTCATTGCAATAAATAGATAAGACTAATTAATGTCAACTACAGATGAAGGAATGTTATTTAAACATAGTTGGTAGTTACTAGTTGCATAATTTATTACAATGTTTACTTCACATTACATTCTCTATTAATCCGTATTTTTTTATAGTCACTTGATTCACAAATAGTATTAAAAAAATTGGTATGTAACTTGTTTATATCATCAAAAATATTAATTTAATTAAAACCTAACTTTTTTTGGTCATAAAGTGAAAAATATTTTAACCCTTTTGCTGCAAAAATCGCAAATTTGCGACTCCTCGTTCAATAAGTAATCCAATAAGAATTTCTGCATTTTTTTCTTATTCAATATGCTTTTTCGAAGATTTTTAGATTTATTTTTATTGCCCTTATAAGATGATTCAATAGCACAATTGTCATTATTTTGTATAAAAAAAAAACAGTCAACGAATACATCCAAAATGTTTGTAGTTGTAATACCTCATATTTGAAATAATTAAATAGATTTTGATTATTTCGTAATTTTTTTGTAGAAATAATTTCTTTGAACCCCTGAAATTGTATTTACAGTACAAGTTTATATTATATTGGCAGGAAATTTCATAGAATGCAATGTTTTTCTATATATTAGGGAATTATATATCATTTTGGGTTGAATATAATTTTTTATTTTTATTTTAGTTACCCCTAAAAATGAGAGAAATTTTATAGTTGGATGATTTTTAGTGTTTTTTTCGGAAGCTTAGTTGATTTTGAGTCAGAAAGAAATTTTAAATATAATTTTTCTCGATTTAAAGTTGTTTGGTCCCTTTTGTGCATTTTTCACAAACAAGAATGAATTAGACTGGCACAGTGAAAGGATTAAATAAAATTGCACAATATCTTGAATATTAATGAAAGTGTACAATTAGCCAAAGGTGTGAGTATTAACTCAGTGAAGAAAGTAATATAATGTAGTATATATATATATATAATTAAAATAAGCAGTGACACATAAACTGAAACACAACAAAGACTCACTTTTCAATATTTCGACCATAATGGCGGTCGTCCTCAGGAGAAGAAGTGAATTGACGGAGGGACGACAGTCACCTAACTAACTAACTAACTAACTAACTGTCGTCCCTCCGTCAATTCACTTCTTCTCCTGAGGACGACCGCCATTACGGTCGAAATATTGAAAAGTGAGTCTTTGTTGTGTTTCAGTTTATGTGTCACTGCTTATTTTAATTTTTAATTGTTATCTGTCCTACCGGACCGTTTTTCGTTTATCATGGTATATATATATATATATATAGTTAACACATGAAAGAGAAAAAACAAATAAAGATACACACAAAAGACTCACAACGATATTTCGACAGTCGTCGTCATCGGGTAGAAGTGGTCCCTTTGAGTAGCTGAAGCTAACTTTATATATATATATATATATATATATATATATATTATTATTATTATTATTATTTTTGTGATGGTCATTCCAACTTACTAAATATTTTTCCAGACGTTTGAAGAGAAAATTTATTGAGATTGTTTTTGATAATATTTTCCTGAAATATTGGCTACTCAATATTTATAATTATGTTTAACTGCATCTAGTATAATTTCCCTGGCACTTGTTATACAATTAACAAAAAAAATCCACGAAAAATTAATTAAGATAGTTTACCGTCTTTTTCTGAAAATAAGACAATGTCTTACTTCATTTTTAAGTCAAAATCCGTGCTAGGATTTATTCTCGGGGGGAGGGCTTCAAGTACATTAAGTAGATTTACATATTTTTATTTAATATTTATTTTTCTACAGAAATTTAAATTTATTCGATTACAGTCATGTTATCTTCTGGAACATCGTCATAAATTACCAAAATTTTGAATTCTATTCTGATTTTCCTCCAAAACTATTTCCTGTAGAATCATTGGTCTGAATCTCTCATGTTTTGCAATATAGTTGAGGTTAAATTAATACTTCTTGTCTAAGTAGCCTCCTTGAAACGAACTTTAAAGGTAAACAAGGAATTTCTTAGAATATTTTTTTTTCAAAGAATTTTCTGAAATATTAAGACAGCTAGAGATACCTACTACATTCAACAGCAATTTTTTAACGAATTATATTTTTCGCATTTATCTTAACTAGGGCCTATTTTCAGGGAGGGCATATAGTCCAAGACGTCCCAAAAATCACGCTAGGACTTATTTTCAGGGAATGTCTTCTTTTCGGAAAAATACAGTAGTTGCTGAGCACACACAGGTAGACCTAAGCAAGAATCAAAATAGAAAAGAATTTAGGAATCACCCCAACAATAGTAATAAAACAAAATGAATGTTATTAATTAAAACTTGAAAGACTCCATGTGGATGAATTATATATTTGTATCTAAATCTCTAAGAGTTATTTTACTATATTACTAGAAAACACTGATTGCACACAGCCAAGCAAGTTACAGTATTTACCCACAGATAGCAGCACTGATTTCGCACAACCGAGTTAGTTACTATAATTACTACAGATAGCAGCACTACTTGCGCACGGCCGAATTATTTACGATAATGACCAGCAGATAGCAGAACTGAATGGAACAAAGGTTTGGATTTAAATAGTTACCTGTTAATTCCATTTTATACCAAATTAGTGGAATAAATATTTAAAAAACAACTGTGGGTATTGAATTACTTTACAAATAATCACGTTTAAAATAGAGACGAATGAAAAATAATTCTCTCTCAACATGACTAAAATAAAATTAATGATTCCAGATGTCAAATTTATTGCTGCTATAGAAAAAAACCAGCCATTTTCCACGAAAAATTGTTATAATGTGGTTTTTAGAGCAGAGTTTTTCCAAATTTATTCGACGCGGAACCCTTTTTGGTTCCAGTAACTTTCCCGGGAACCCCAGATTCTAATGATTTCATATAATATAAATATTTTCATATGCATTTTCAAATAGTATGTATGTTTAAAAAACAATTACAAAAAGTAATATTACTGCAATGTGTATTTTTCGAATAAAAATTTAAATCTAAAAGATTTTAATTTTCATATTTTCCACAAGTGTATATCACATAAAACAGAATTACTTACAATTTGAACACAGAGTTTGTTTTTTAATCATTTTTGGCTTTATAGTTGAGAGTTTGATTCTCAAGTTAGTCCCAGCATTAAGTTTACTTCGGTATTTAGGTTTTATGGCAGTTTAAAGGGAAAATCCTGTTTCACATAAGTAGGTAGTGGGAAATGGCAGCAATGTGTGAAGTGCTACTTTTGCAATAACAGGAAATTCGGGAATCAGATAGTTCCAAAAACTGACTATTGATTTATCCTAAATATGAATAAAATTTTGACCACTTCTACTTATGGGTATATGTAGATATAAACATGATTCGGTTTCATGATTCACAAGAAATATAGAATAAACCCATACCTGCAAAAAAAAAATTTAAAAAATGTTTTTAATAAATTTTTTCACGTAATCCCAGACAGTCCGTTAAAGGAACCCCTGGATTCCACGGCACCCACTTTGGAAACCTCTGGTTTAGAGAATGTCTTTACTGTAAATTCTTGTTTTACATATATATAAAACAAATTGATTTACCAGGAATCAGTTTTTCAGGTTCAAATCAAATAATCAAAGCCAATGAATTGATTTAAAATTCATATTTGAAAACTTTACATAAATATAATCTATAAATATGAATCATTACATAAAAGGTTTTAAATGAACAATTTTAAAAATATAAACTTTAACACAACTGCCAGCTCAAACAAGATCGTTAAAACATTGCATAGCTGTGTGTAGTGTTATACAAACTACATAATGTAAAATATAAATTATATAGTGTAGTCCAGAGGTTCCTAAAGTGGGTTCCTTAACAGACTGTCTGGGGTTAAAACTAAAACTAAAAACATTTAGAAAAAACATTTTTCTAATTTTTTTTTTATTTGGTATGGATTTAGTCGGTGTTTCTTGTAAATTATGAAAACTAATCATGTGTATATTTACTCATACGCATAAGTAGAAGTGGACAAAATTTTATTCATATTTAGGATGAATCACCAGTCAGTTTTTTTGTAACTATCTGATTCCCGAATTTCCTGCTATTGCAAAAGTAACCCTTCACACATTGCTGCCATTTCCCACTACCTACTTATGTGAAACTAGATTTTCCCTTTAAACTGCCATAGAAACCAAATACCCAAGTAGACTTAATGTTACTGCTGACTTGAGAATCAAACTTCAACTATAAAGCCAAACATTAAAGAATGGTCCGATTATATTAAACAAAAACATTATGCACAATAAACCTTACAAAATTATTGCAATTATATGATATTTTTAGTATATGATTACAAAACAAATACTGTGTTAAAATTGCTAGTAATTCTGTTTTATGTGCTATGTACTTATGGGAAATTAAAATCTTTTAGTTTAAATTGTTATTTAGTTCTGAAAAATACACATATCAATGTTATTATTTTATAATTGTTTTTAAACATACATACTATTTATAAAGACATATGATAACATTTACATAATGAACGTAGAAAATCATTAGTATTGGAGTTCCCGATAAAGTTATTGAACCAAAAATTGTTTCGCGTCGAAAAAAGTTTGAGAAACTCTGGTGTAGTCTATGCTAAAAATCAAATAACAGATGGATTTTTCTAATCAAATAAAATAAATCAATTTTAAATCAATTCATTGGCTTTGATTGTTTGATTGTATACTACAGAGCACTTAGTGTATACTACAGAGGACTGTAGGGCATACAAGAGCACTACAGTGCTCTGGTTAAACTTTGCAGTTGTATTGAAATATTTATTCTTAAAATAATTTATTTTAATTTCCAATATAATAGTTTATTGTTTTATAAAATTTTAAAATTCAATACTTCTACCTATAAAAAGGACTTTTGAATAAAAATAAAAACTTCGGCATTATAAGATTGAGACTTGAAAACTGACAGACTTCTGATAAATACGAGTATGTTTTATTCTATTGTATTCCACGGAATTCATTCAGACATGGAACAGAACAAAGATGTTTGCCTGACCTCGTCCATCATGCTTTTCGATATGCTATGATCATCTTCTGACGACAAACTGTTCAAATATATTTCGTGGTAAATGTTGTGTTCTGTTCTGTATTTAACATAACAGGGAGGGAGAGAGAGAGGGGGAGGGAGAGTCAGAGGACGGAGAGAAAGAGAGAGAGAGAGAGGAGAGAGGGAGAGGAGGAGAGAGGGAGAGGAGAGAGAAATAGAAAGAGAGAGAGATTGGGACAGAGAGAACGAGAGAGAGAGAGAGGGGGGGGGAGGGAGAGGCAGAGGACGGAGAGAAAGAGAGAGAGAGAGAGAGAGAGGAGAGAGGGAGAGGAGGAGAGAGAAATAGAAAGAGAGAGAGATTGGGACAGAGAGAACGAGAGAGAGAGAGAGAGAGATAAACAAACAGACAGACAGAGACAGAGAGAGTGGGACAGAGAGAGAGAGAGAGAGAGAGAGAGAGAGAGAGGAGGAGAGAGAAATAGAAAGAGAGAGAGAAAGACAGAGAGAGTGGGACAGAGAGAGCAAGAGAGAGAGAGAGAGAGAGAGAGAGAGAGAGAGAGAGAGAGGGAGAGGAGGAGAGAGAAATAGAAAGAGAGAGAGAAAGACAGAGAGAGTAAGAGAGAGAGAGAGAGAGAGAGAGAGATAAACAGACAGACAGAGAGAGAGAGAGAAACACAGACAGAGACAGAGAGAGTGGGACAGAGAGAGAGAGAAACAGAGAGAGTGGGACAGAGAGAGAGAGAGAGAGAGATAAACAGACAGACAGAGACAGAGAGAGAGAAAGAGAGAGAGAGAAACACAGACAGAGACAGAGAGAGTGGGACAGAGACAGAGACAGAGAGAGAGAGAGAGAGACAGAGGGAGAGAGAAATAAACAGACAGACAGACAGAGACAGAGAGAGTGAGACTGAGAGAGAGAGAGAGATAGCGAGAGGCAACCTGCGGCTCTTTGAAGGATTATTTATTAATTTATTAATTAATTTATTTATTAATTATTAATTAATTATGTTAATTAATTATATTAATTTATTAATTATTTATTACTGAGGAAGAACACTACGTGTTCGAAACGCGTTGTTTATATCATTAAAATTTTGATATATGGAGACCATTTCATTAGATTTTTACCCTACAATTTATTACTCTCAATAAATGTACCCGAGTTCCCTTTTCATTTTTGTTCTACTATGCAGGGTGTGCCAAAAGTAGGTGGACAGTAAATAACATTTCTTTAGAGATTAATTACTAATACATATGTACTGACCCAATTCTTATATTGTGAACAATAATACAAAAGCTTTTAAATTTTAGGAATGCAGGTGCTAATACTGATTTCATATACACAACTTTCAAGTCTTCTAACGCTTCGACTAACACTTTTACACAGATATCCAGACGGATTGCTACTCGTTGTGTAAAAGTCTGTCTAGACACAACTTTGTCCTTGAGTATTCCCCAAAAGAAAAAGTCTATCTGGTCATGTCGTGATAACGTACTGGCCAATCAATTAGTTCTCTTTATCTAATCTATTTCCCAAGAAATGTTTCATCAAGATACGCAAGATCAAGATGTACTAGTTGAGTATTGAAAACAAAGAAGTGTCGGTAATTTAAAAAACCACATAAGAGCATTTCATTTCAAGAAATTAACACCCAGAGAGACTTGTGCCAGAAATGTTTATCGAAGCGTAAGAGATAGACTTCAGAGTTGTGTAAATCGTAATGGAAAACGGTTTTGAGCCCCTGCATATGTTATTTACTGCCAACCTACTTTTGGCTAACTCTATATATTAAAAAAATTATTCTTGTTCTGTATGTGTTTCAAAATATCCTTGAAATTACTGATGACAAATAAAAAAGACCAAGTACAATGTTGTTAGGTTAGGCTGCAGTGGTAGTCCCACATGGGAACACACTTAGGCCGAGCATTGGCCCTTTGTGATACTACAGAATGAACATTGATTTCCTACAGTGGGAGTAGGTCCTAAATTTTGCCCTAACTAGAGTTATTTAGAGTAGGGATCTTTAACGAGCACCTGACATCGTACATGCTCGGGACCGACGGTTTAACGCCCTTCTCAGAGGGACGACGTGCTCAGATTTATTCACCTCCCGCTTGAATAAATAGAGGACCATGTGGGGATCGAACCCCAGACAACCAGCCTAGAGGCGAGTACGTAACCACTGAGCAAACCTGGTCCCCTTCTCTCGTCGATACTTCGTGAATAAATCGAGGGCCATGTGGGTGTCGAACCCCAGACAACCAGCCTAGAGGCGAGCACGTAACCACTGAGCAAACCTGGTCCCCTTCTCTCATCGATACTTCGTGAATAAATCGAGGGCCAGGTAGGCATCGAACCCCGTCCTATCAGTTCAGAGGCGATTACGTTGACCACTGAGCTAACCTGGCCCCTTTCAAAGTTGTAACAAATTTCCTTTTCCATATCAAGTTAGGAATGATGTGTGAATCATCAAAAACTACGCAAACTTATATAAAACAGTGATCGACCGACTTCAAACCAATTTTCAATTTGTAAACTCATTGCAACGGACAGTTGACATTGTACTCTGAAGAAAACAACTCCAATGACTTTTGCTACTCATATAATTTTGTAATCTGACATTTTTGATAAGTTAACTAAATTTGTTTCGTAATATGTAACACATGTTGATTTGAGTCTGTAAGTAAATAAAATTGACTCTGTCAATTTTTGTTTGTCTTGTTTGTCTGTCAATAAAACAAGTATTTTTTGAATTCCTTTATTTATTTCTAGTTCTTTTGAAAATATGAAGTCAGAAAAAGAAAATAAGAAATAAACAAGATACGAGCAAGAAAATATGTTTTAATAATGAGTGGGGTGATAATACGTTTATTAATGTAATAATTTTATTGAATACCTTTTAAATATGTATTTAATTGTTACTCACAAAATATTTCAAATTTTGAAAAATGGTTCGGACTATCAAGGAGCTTGACCGCACATTATATATATATATATATATAGGTGTGTTCTCTAATCGGGGTTCGGTCAATTTTCCAGGATAAAAAATCAAACTCTCGTTGCCAACGTTTCGGTTTTATTTAAAACCTTTTTCATAGGCAGAAGTAAGAATTTTTTAACTAAGAAAATGAAATTTACATTATTTAAAGGAACAACAATGTTAGCCGGACAAAACTATAGTCGAGACATAGTCTAGTCGAAGGTTTTGTCCGGCTAACATTGTTGTTCCTTTAAATAATGTAAATTTCATTTTCTTAGTTAAAAAATTCTTACTTCTGCCTATGAAAAAGGTTTTAAATAAAACCGAAACGTTGGCAACGAGAGTTTGATTTTTTATCCTGGAAAATTGACCGAACCCCGATTAGAGAACACACCTATTCTATCAAACGGTCGATATATTATTGAATCTGTTATATATATATATATATATTTCACACAGGAAAGAGAAAAAAAATAAAGACACACACAAAAGACTCACAACGATATTTCGACAGTCGTCGTCATCGGGCAGAAGTAGTCCCTTTGAGTAGCTGAAGCTAATTAATATATATATATACATTTTCAATTATATATATATATATATATATATATACACGAGTTCGAGATTAACAAAGAGCAACACACAAAGTAGGGAAACACACTTACAGACTCAAATTTTCGGGTAATCCGTCTTCAGGAGAAAAGAGAATGGGAGACCAAGCACGTTGTAGACGCAACGATATATATATATATACACTTTAACACATAGAAAAGAACACAGAAAGACACTACAGAACTCACTTCGATATTTCGACATCCGTCGTCATCGGGAAGAAGTGCGAAGTACTCGCGTTGAGAAGCAAACTGCTATATATATATATATATATATATATATATATATATATATATATATATAATCAATGATCAAACCACAATAAGAAATGGGAAAACAAGACTAAGATCTTTCAACCGTAACAAGCGGTTTTAACCGCTTGTTACGGTTGAAAGATCGTAGTCTTGTTTTCCCATTTCTTATTGTGGTTTGATCATTGATTGTTGTTTCACGTGTTTATGTGAAATCTTTATATATATATATATATATATAACAGTTCAAAATTGAAGATAGGTAGCAATTTGCTACTTATCTTCAATTTTGAACTGTTATTGTGTCCAGTTTGGATCGTCTTTCCGTTTATCAAGTGAATATATATAAATTATATAAAAATTAATAATCAACAATAACTCTTGATATAATATATGAATTAAACACCACAATAAACAAATATATGTTAATTACAATGCTCTAAGGCCAAGCATTGTAACGAAAGGCCTTAGAGCATTGTAATTAACACATATTTGTTTATTGTGGTGTTTAATTTATATAAATTATATATATAATATATATTAGAAAATATTATATATACATATTTATATATATATATATATAATAACTAATCTATGTATTAGTTACATATAAAACTCTTAGGACCCTAGTGGCGCCATGCAGTTATCCACAGGCTGTATTGACTTATACGTATTCAAGGTTCATTGAACCAGGGGCAAAATAAGACCACTAACCTTACTGTAGGTAGCAGGTTCAATAGGACCTTTTGTGCAGAGTTTGATCTGAAACTCTTAAAATAAGTCGGTAGTACGGGCGGCGGGGGCCCATGGAGAGGTTTCTCTCTCCATCCCACCAACTGAGGTTGGACTCGTAGTGGCTGTTGGTTCTCACCCAGGTTAGGTAGACACTTGTGGTCGTTGTGTAAGAAGCAGTAAATTCCGCCTGCTTAGCATCCAGGGAAGCTAATGACACCCATAACCCCTACCAGTGGGAACGGTCTCTGAACTCAGCTGATTGGTCTGGACAACTGGTACTTGCCTGGTGGTATCACCTCTTGACGGGATGTCAGCGAGGGAACGATTAGATCCAGAGCTTTTATATACACAGGTACACCACAGTACAGGTGGCGTTTAGCCAACGAGAGATTTGTAATCTCTGTATGACAGTCGTTTTGTTCTAAAACTACTCACAATGGCGTCCCCATAGGGTTGATTAAACACATGCGCAAGCCCTGAGCCCGGGGTAGCAAGCACTTCCCTCCTCGGAGGGGGACCAGGTCACTGACCAGTATGGTAGCCCTAAAACTATTCAGCTCCATAGGTGCTGACCAAACATATAAAACTCTTGTTGGCTTGCTTATATGTTTTACTTCCTATAATTTCACAACACTGAGTCACCCAAAGGTCATGGGTCATCTAGAAAGAGTTTGAGCTGAAACTCTTACAATAAGTCGCTATTGCAGGCGGCAGGGGCCCATGGACTCGTAGTGGGTGTGGTCCTCACTCAGGTTGGGTAGACCTGTTTGATTCATATTCATGCACCCTGACCTTTCAGCCAATACCATGACATGAAGCAACCCAGATCGATGTTTTTTACGTGGTGCCCTTTCGCCACATTGGCAGTGCCCAAACCCCCTTCAAACTAAATGGCAAGACAGGGGCACGACGCACCACCGATGTGCCCAAGGTGAACCTCGCGGAGGCGGGCATCCACGACTGACATCACACAATAATACAAGGGGGTCCCTTTCCAGGGACCACTAATCTCCAATATCGCTTATACTATTAAATGCTACAAGCATCAGTGAGAGTCAATACTCCCTCTCAAGTATTACTTATCTCTACAGACTAAATCCTAATGGCCGAAGTCATCAGGGGTACTTTATATTCTCCCTCATAATTCTTACAGCCTAAAGGTTAGGTAGACCACTATTTATGCTTATAATTAGTAAATTTTCAGTTTAAGTTTTATTTTTATGACAGCTATATGTAAAGCCACAGTCATAAAAGCCATACAACAATGATAGAAAAATATTCTTAATATATTTTAAAAGCAAATAAATTTAGAAAAAATATGAAATATAGAGTCTAATGCAAATTTCATTCTTTACAAATATAATTATGAAACAATTCTATTCTGCAACATCATCTTAAATCTCAAATCCCAATAAAAAAAAACCCCTGCAGGTGTAAAATTGTTTGCATTGTGAAATATTTGATCACACACCGTACATTACATAAATAATCAAACACCCAGCCAGTAGTATTATAAATAGAAATATTTCTGTTTTTAAACTGTTCATTTATAACTATAGTTATAATATGACATTTATTTCAAATTTATTATTATATAAATTTTGTAATATAAAACTCTTCGGGGTAAATGGACAAATCGAAGTCTTCATACATAAACAAGGGATAGGGGCAGAGACAAATCTTACAACCACCCCGGGGGAGCAAATCTCACAACTGCCCCGAGGGACAAATCTTACAACTGTCTCGGGGGGGCAAACTTACAACCACCCCGGGGGGCAAATCTTACAATCACCTCGGGAGGCAAATCTTACAACCACCCGCGGGTGCAAACTTACAACCACCCCGGGGGGTAAACTTACAACCACCCCGGGGGCAAACTTACAACCGCCCCGGGGGGCAAATCTTACAACTGTCTCGGGGGGCAAACTTACAACCACCCCGGGGGGCAAATCTTACAATCACCTCGGGAGGCAAATCTTACAACCACCCGCGGGTGCAAACTTACAACCACCCCGGGGGTAAACTTACAACCACCCCGGGGGCAAACTTACAACCGCCCCGGGGGGCAAATCTTACAACTGTCTCGGGGGGCAAACTTACAACCACCCCGGGGGGCAAATCTTACAACCATCCCGGGGGGCAAACTTACAACCAACCGCGGGTGCAAACTTACAACCACCCCGGGGGGTAAACTTATAACCACGCCGGAGGGCAAACTTACAACCACGCCGGAGGGCAAACTTACAACCACCCCGGGGGGCAAAAATGTTTGCTCCACAGAAATAGAACCTTCCTTGTAAAGAGGCTCCTAAGCCTTCAAAAGAGCTTTGAGATGTATTACTGCTAATTGTATGTATGTAAAAACCAGAGGTGTTATTTTGTTGATAAGGTGGTAGCTAATTTGCTAGGAAACAGGTACCTACTATTTCTCCAAGCCCGATGAAAACCCCATTGAGGGCGTTTAGCTCCTTGTTGCCTTCCAAGAGAAGAGTTGACCCTATGCTTGCGCCATACACAGCTATCTGGAAGGAAAGCGCCAATCCTGAAACATAAAGCTCAATAGGTAAAACACAAGGCAAAGCTACAAGCTTTGAGCAAGCATAGCAGGAAAGGAGTCGTTGAGGACGAAGCCTCAATTACGGATGTCCAGGTTACATAACCAATAACTAATACCTAATTAGTGCTCATAGGTTAGGTTAGGTTAGGTTGCAGAGGCAGTCCCACAAGGGAACACACTTAGGCCGAGCCCTTTGTGATACCACACAATGAAGATTGATTCTACACTGGGAGTCTTACATTTTGCCTAACTCAAGTGTATTTAGAGTAGGGATCTTTAACGAGTACCTGACATTGTACAGGGTCGGGACCGACGGTTTAATGTTCTCCGAGGGACGACGTGCTCAGATTTATTCACCTCCGGCGTGAATAAATCGAGGGCCAGGTGGGGATCGAACCCCGGTCCTATCAGTCCAGAGGCGAGCACGTAACCACTGAGCTAACCTGGTTAATTAGTGCTCATAACTAACTAGTGTTATTTTTTGGGTTTTTATACGTTTACATACATACATTTATATATTTCATTAAAATACACAGCAGCTTCTGCGTTAATGACTTTAAACCTGGTTTGCTCCAATTTACGAACAACCTTGCGGTGAGCTGGTGTTAAAAGCCATTATCAATTGCTCAAGAGACATCTTACTTTGGCATGAGCAGATGTAAAAAGAAAATCACAACTTCCAGACGAAAGGCAAAACTTTATAATACGACACAAAATACAATTTGAAAAACAAACTACAATTACAATGAATTAAAAACAAATGCAGAGAATAAAAACAATTACAGTGAAAAAACCAGTACTTACAAAAGTTAAAATGCACACGAACAAGCTTTCGACTTCTACACAAGTCATCATCGGTGAATGATATAGAAAACAACATATATATCAAACAAAACTGAAGAAAAACTCTATCCAATCAGAAAATGCAAATTAAAAATACGAGCCACTCAGATTGCAGGATCAGATCAACTAAAATCCGTCATTTCAGACGTGATACGTTTAGTTGACTGTGCTAGTCAGCCTAACCAAACGTTCAGCTTCTCATGACTGCTCAGCTGATTGATCAGTTCTACTTTCCAACGCAGTTAATTGACTTATGTCCATTACCAGTTTGTATGAATTATCAAAATTCCTACAACTCGGGATAAAGTTCATTTCACAAATTTGAGCGTTTAAAGTAAGGTTCAAATCTTTTATATAGAGGGCTTCAAGTATTCTTAATTTGTTTGCATCACTATTCTGCTGTAGTAGTATTGTACTTTTCTCTAACATTTTACGTGTTAAAGTTACATTGTGTGCTTCTCTTGCCTGATTCTTGGGGGCTCCACTTTTAGGTGGATAGTTAAACGTCTTGATAGCTTTGTGGTTGTCATCCCAATATAGCTTAAAGGCAGGGTTGCACATTAACTAGTACACTGAAAACCTTATTACTTGCGCAAACTGTTATAGTATTCTTTTTTTTTTCCTCCAAAGTAGTACCCCTACTTGGAGGGAGTTTATTGTAATATTTTCACATGCTCCATTTGTTATATTACATAAAAAGATTTCACATAAACACGTGAAATAACAATCAATGATCAAACCACAATATGAAATGGGGAAAACAAGACTAAGATCTTTCAACCGTAACAAGCGGTCTTCGTCAGAGTCAAAAACCATTTGTTACGGTTGAAAGATCTTAGTCTTGTTTTCCTATTAATTATTGTGGTTTGATCATTGATTGTTATCTTACATGTTTATCGTTATACAATGTATACAACCTAATCTATGTTATTAGTCAAAAAATAGCGAACTTAATAAAACGATACAACATAAAACTAATAATTCTATAAGTCAAATATTAACTTGCTCAACCGAAAATGTAACTAATAAATATGAAAAAAGCGGTGTATATAAATTAAAGTGTAGTGCTTGTAACCAAATATATATTGGACAGACGGGAAGAACCCTAAAAATAAGATTTAAAGAACATCTTAAGGACTATTTAAATAATACAAATAAATCAAATTTGGCAAACCACCTGACTGAACACGGACATACACCTGACAGCTTAGAAAACACAATGGACTTACTACATACAGGACAGAAAGGACAGAGACTCAACATAACTGAACAGATAGAAATATATAAACATAAAAATGGGGGTAACTTAATAAATGAACAAATAAATTACCAATCCGATATTTTATGTAAATTACTAATAAAAATAACAAGACGACTGGACAGACAGGATGACGAAGTTAAAAAATATAAAAAAACCCAAACTAGATAATAGCTAAAAACCAAAAAAAAAAATCAAAATAATAATATCAGGATAGCAGTGGACTTAACAGATAACCAACCCCCTATATAACACCTCAGTAGGTTTGTTGCGATCGAAGATGGACAACGTCTGAAAGCGCTCCAACTCCAGGATCATCCTACGAGGTATGACGGTTTTATTTCTAATAAAAAAAAACATGTTTATCGTTACACAATGTTATATGAAATCTATGTTATTTATGAATTTTTTAAAAACTATTAAATACATTTGTTATCAGTTAATTTGTTATAATGTGGTATTTAATCAAATTGGGGGGGTTTTCCATAATTACCTTTCCACATAAAAAAAAAATGTTTAATATGAAAACTAACATCTTAAGTGTTCCAAACATGTTGTTAGTTTTCATATTAAATTTTCTTTTGTATGTGGAGACGTAATTTTTGAAATTCCCCAATATAAATTGAAAACTTTTCTTTTTTTTTCTTTTCAATATAACTAAATTTTACAATTAACACGTAAAATAACAATAACGTCCAAACAACAGTAGTAAGAAATCAAAAAAAAAAATGGTTAAGATCTTTCACAACCGTAAGAAATGATCTTCATAAGGTCAAATATGAACTGAAGTCAAAGATGTAGAAACATTTGTGCGGGGTTGAGAAGACTAAGATGATCTTTGATAAACAATTAATAAACATTAGTAATAGTTGACTCAAGCTCAGCTCAGAATTCACGAGGGTTGACAATCAGCACGTAGTTTGCCACTTATTTCTTCCTGCACTCTTTTGTTTACCATTTTGTTCCTATGCCATCATTCTTTTCCAGCACTTTGCACCCTTTAAAATATATAAAAATTTCACATAAACACGTGAAATAACAATCAATGATCAAACTACCATATGAAATGGGGGGGGACTAAGATCTTTCAACAGCTTGTTGATTTGATCATTGATTGTTATTTCACGTGTTTATGTGAAATCTTTATATATATACAACTAAAAAAGGATAGATCGGGATGCGGTCAGTTTCTTCCACTTTCAATTCAAACTCTCATTTTATTTAAAATCTTTTTCCAAAAATAAATAAAATCGAAACGTCGGCAATGAGAGTTTGAATTGAAAGTGGAAGAAACTGACCGCATCCCGATCTATCCTTTTTCAGTTGTATATCTGTCACACGGTCGAGAATTTATTAGTCTTTATATATATACATATATGATGTAATTTTTTTTGAGGATTGAGGTCCAATGATTTTAAACTAGTCCTTTTACCGACGTTTCGACATATATTTATGTCATCTTCAGGGCTACAATATGATTGTTTTACAATTAGCACTACTATTACTACTATTTAATTACTACTACTTAATAGTAGTAATAGTAGTGCTAATTGTAAAACAATCATGTTGTAGTCCTCAAAATGACATAAATATATGTCGAAACGTCGGCAAAAGGACTAGTTTAAAATCATTGGACCTCAACCCTCAAAAAAAATTACATCATATAAATATTGGGTCAAGAAAACAAATCATGATATATATACACGAGTTCAAAATTCAAATTTGAGTCTGTAAGTGTGTTTCCTTACTCTGTGTGTTACTCTTCTTGAATTTTGAACTCTTCCTGCGTCCAGTTTGGATCGTGTTTCGTTTAATTAAGTAAATATATAGATATATATAAATGTAAATTTTGGTAGCAGTCCTTCCTTGATACATACATTATTGAAAATGTCACCAAACTTAGCTGATACCTGTTTCTTAAAAAGTTTCTCAATTCTTCTAAATAACACTCTTGTTATTGTGTAGACGAAATAATAAGAGTATTATTTAGAAAAATTGAGAAACTTTTTAAGAAACAGGTATCAGCTAAGTTTGGTGTCATTTTCAATGAAATATATGTATATATTTGAAAGAGGAGAGAGGAGAGAGCACAGAGAGAGAGAGCACAGAGAGAGAGAGAGAGAGAGAGACGAGAGAGAGAGACAGAGAGAGAGAGAGAGAGAGAGAGAGAGAGAGAGAGAGAGAGAGAGACGAGAGAGAGAGAGACGAGAGAGAGAAAGAGACGAGAGAGAGAGAGACAGAGGGAGAGAGAGAGAGAGAGAGAGAGAGAGAGAGAGAGACGAGAGAGAGAGACGAGAGAGAGAGACAGAGAGAGAGAGAGACGAGAGAGAGAGACGAGAGAGAGAGAGAGACAGAGGGGGAGAAAGAGAGAGAGAGAGACGAGAGAGAGAGACGAGAGAGAGAGAGACAGAGGGGGAGAGAGAGAGAGAGAGACAGAGAGAGAGAGAGAGGAGAGAGCAGAGAGAGATAGAAAGAGACGAGAGAGATGAGAGAGAGAGAGAGAGAGAGAGTGAGAGAGAGAGTGAGAGAGAGAGAGGAGACAGCAGAGAGGAGAGAGCAGAGAGAGAGAGTGAGAGAGAGAGAGGGGGAGGAACAAGAAATGGAATCTAAGAAAGTGTTTGAGCAAGAAAAAACATGAAAAAGAGAAAGAGAAAATCTGTTTTCAAGAGAGAGTGAAAAAGAAAGATAGACACAGTGTTTTTGTGTATGTGGGGGGGGGATATATACAAGTGTTACCGTTAACTGTTACTCTGACGAAGACAGCTTGTTACAATTGAATGATCTTTAGTCTGTTTTCTGTTTTCTTACAGTGGTTTGGACGTTAATCTTTTGAATATATAGAAAAAAAAGTGAAAGACACCTGAATAAAAGAAGATAGCTATGAAGAAGAACATGGGGCTAGTGAAGATAAGCTGAAGAGCCTGGCGAAGAGCTTTGCAGGCCGTCTGTCTAGTCAAGACGAAGTTAGAGCCTCCTCCGCAGAGAGTGAAGAGAAGACAGGAGCCGACTCCGGCGACGCACGACAGCACGGAGAAGACGGCGTACCTGGTCTCTTCACGGACCTCGTGAGCGCCCCGCAGGATCACGTACACCAGCATGTTACCGAGCACCGAGCTGTCACAAAGCCAAAAACGTCATCTCTGCTCTATCCGCAGTCATTAACAAAAATACTAATTAAACTCAATGACTGGAACAAACAACATCAATTAACTCAATGATTTGAACAAATAAAATCAATTAACTCAATGACTGGAACAAACAAAATCAATTAACTCAATGATTTGAACAAATAAAATCATTTAACTCAATGACTTGAACAAATAAAAATAAAATCAATTAACTCAATGAGTTGAATAAATACAACCAACTATTTTAACAAATTACAATCAGCTGATTGATTAAAAAAAAACCAATAACTCATCAAATCAAAGAATGACAATGAATTATTTAAATAAATACCAAGTATTAATTATGTCAAAAAATATTTACTTCACTCATTCTGAACAATGCAAAACAATGTAAAAAAAAATTAATAAAAATCATGAATAATCAATTTAAAACTCATTAAACATAAAAATCATTAAAATAATGTCAATTAACTGAATAATTGGAAAAAAAATTTAATCAAAATAATGATTTGAACAATGTCGACACAGACAACCGATATGAACCAGAATAATAAGCTGACTCATGTAAGTGACTGCGAGTAACTCAGAAAGAGAAATGAAATTAACTTGAACAAATACTAATTAGTCATGAATTTCAAAAACAGTAAGTCACTCAATTACCTGAAAGAAATTATACTACATAGTTAATATTAAAAAAAAAGTACCATTTAGCCTGATAATTTGAAAAAAAAAATCCAAATAACTTATCAAATTGAACAATGACAATGACATTATTAACTTAATCAAATACTGACTTTTGTTTGATTTTAAAAAAAAATATTAAGTTAATAATATGGAAAATGTAAGATCATTATTTTAAACAAGAACTAAATTATTAAAAATTAATGATTTAAGGGAAACCAATCAACCCACTAAATTGAGAAAAAAATGGGAAGTCATTCATTAAAGAAAAGATTCATTATCTTAACTAGGGCCTATTTTCAAAAAATCACGCTAGGACTTATTTTCGGAAAAATACAGTAGTTGCTGAAGCATACACAGATAGAACCTAAGCAAGAATCAAAATAGAAAAAAATAAAATGTTTAAAAAATAAAATGAATGGTATTAATTAAAACTTGAAAGACTCCATGTGGATGAATTATATATTTGTATCTAAATCTCTAAGAGTTATTTTACTATATTACTAGAAAACACTGCCTGCACACAGCCAAGTGAGTTGCAATATTTACCCACAGATAGCAGCACTGATTTCCCACAGCCTAGTTAGTTACTATATTTACCAACAGATAGCAGCACGTAATGGGACAATGCCATGGCTTTATAAGTTTGCTATTTTGGAATTGCAAACTACACGTATCAGAGAGAAAGGACTTGTTAAAAGCAGTTCAAAGAGAGATTGGCTTTGGTCCATACTCAATTTTGCCTATGTTGAGTTTCAGGTGTGATAACTATTCAAATGTATTAACAAGTATTGTAAAGTTTATTGTACGCATTAAGCGAAATATCTGACTGCATAATTTAGATATATAGGTTGACAATTGTAAGTTTGATGTATGTGTTTTATGGTGTGTTGTAATTTTAATTTGTATTCTCTTGTAATTCTGGATATGTATATATCTGTATAAAAAGCCAATAAAAATATATTCTATTCTATTCTTGGCTTTATAATGGTTAACTGTTAATTCCAATTTATACCAAATTAGTGGAATAAATATTTAAAAAATCTGGAGTGGCCTACACTCAACTTTACTATAAGTAAACTTCATATAAACCTCCTTGGGTTTATAATATATAAAGTCTCATTTAAGCATAACATAATAATTTTTAAGCATAATCGTCTAAACAGGAGTTGTTTACTAGTCTTTCATTCCTGAGGTAGCACAGATATTGATTGATCCACTTATCAATAGATAAGCCTTTTTTGTATGTCACACAATTAATGGATATACAATCATTAGTACAACTACAGCATTAGTATATTAGTATAACAATAACATTATGAAAAGCCAAAGTTAAAATTTGCTTATACGAAATAATTTCCTACAAGAGAGCATGGCTTTTGCTCCAATAGCCCGTGGATCTCTTACATAGATTATCTGACCTCCTTCTACATTTAATACTTAAGACAAATTTTCCCATTTAGAACTTGGAAATATTTTTAGTATTTTAAAAACATTATCAAGTTTTTGTCTGAAATGTCAAAAACATGTAAGAAATAATGCCGTTTTCAGATTTTTAATTTGAGATGTAGGATAATTACATTTATTATTTTTAAAAAAACTTTTTTTTTATTCTTAATAGTGTTCTATATTTTTGATCTTTTATCAAATTCTTATACTGGGAATTTCATGGCATGGTAAGAGTTTTTAAAAACCCAATTTTCTTTCCCTTGTCAAAAATCATAAAAAACTAATTTACTCTGAGGGACTGTTATTTTTTCCCACGTGCTCTACTCTGTTATAAGTTTGTTGTAAATGTATATTGAGAAAAAATATATTAGTAATTAGCCACCTTTGTATTCTTAAATCAAGCTCAAAGCCGACTTTTCTGTATAAATTTAAATTTAAAAGCTGGAAGCTTGAAATTTTTAACAATAATGGTATAACTATTAGATTAGAATAGTGAAAAAACTGGAAATTATAAAAAAACATAGAAGCCCTTCTATAGGACGTAAAAGTTCATTCCAACAACTTCAATATTACCCAATAATAAAGTTATTCATAAACGTAAAAAAATCAGCATCTGATATTAAGCTTTGTAGAATTACGCAACATATAGATTGATTAGAACAATTTGTTAGACAAACCCATCATACTATAAAAAGGATCAGAGATTATATGTTTCACATGATCTATTGTTGTTGACTTCTTACATATACAAATTTTATTCTTCTTACATCACATATAAGTCGTTAAATCATTTAAACATTTTCATTACATCTCTAAACTTTATATTAAATCGGTGAATTCACTGAAAAAATTCTGTCAATGTAAATAATGAAAAAAATCGACAAGTATAGCAGGTGATCCCTTAGTCTAGGATGAACAAACAGTTTCTATAGCTTTATTGCTCTTTGCCATAATTGAAATTTCATCAATTTTGTTTATAAATTGCTAATTTTGTGTTTCATTTTTGGACAAATTTTCACGATTTTTTTAATGAGCCGTTTAACGTCAAAAATTTTTTTTCTGAAAACAGAAATCGTACTTTAACGCCACATTGGTGAATGTAATTTTGAAAAAAATTATCCCAAATCATTTTCCATATGATGTTCTATTTTTAAGCATAGTTTCATTTTCATCCAACAAACAGTATGGCTTCTATCGCTCTCACGAGCTTTGAGATTGAATTATAAGTCAAAATTTTTACATTTTATTGAATAAAAAATATTTTCCTTCGTTTTAAAATTCTGAATATTTTTCGTTATCCCATTTGTAACATCAAAGATAATGTCAAAATTTCGAAACCAAAGGGTTATCAGTTTAGGAGAAAAAAATTGTTTTCTAAAAACGGTTTTTGGCAAAAAAAGAGACTTTCCCGTCATGCATAATTCTTCCCAAACAATAGGGATCTTCTACGCTATGAGGCCCATTTTTGAGCAAAATATCAACTTGATCCATCAAAGATTCTGGACCGTAGCGTGGTAACAAGCAATGCTAACACACTCACCCACCCACCCACAGACATAATCGAAAAAACTTCATAAAACAACTTCTGGGACCTCAAAACATGTAATTCCGTTAAAATCTCGAGATCAAATTTTTTCACGATCACTATACTTTACTTATAGTAAAGTAAAAACATCATAAAACGACTTCTGGGCCCTCAGAACATGTAATTCCGTCAAAATCTCGAGATCGAATTTTTTCACGATCACTATACTTTACTTATACTAAAATAAAAATGTAGAAATATATTTGTACTAAATGTTTTTCACGGAACATCAGACAGTCCGTTAAGGAAGCTACTTTGAGAACCTCTGCAATAGTGGATTAATTTTCAGTAAGTGTTGACAATTTACAATCAGAGGCTTGATTAGGTTAGGTTAGATTGTAGTGGCAGTCCCACAAGTGAGCGCACGTACGCTAAACATTGGCCCTTTGTGATACCACACAATCAACATTCTTATACTGGAAGTCATAAATTTTGCCTAACTGAATTGTATTTAGAGTAGGGGATCTTTAACCAGTACCGGACGACATTTTCAGATGTTTTCACCTACCAAGTGAATAAATCGAGGGTCAGAACGAGAATCGAACCCTGGATTTATCAGCCCAGAGGCAAGCATACAAGCCACTGGGCTACCCTAACCCATTGAAAAAGTGTATATATGGATTGATTCATAAAACCATTGTTAAACTAAAAAACTTATCTATTTCTGAAGCAAAGTTGAGTACAAAAACTAGTTTAAATAAAAAAAAAAATAATAACCTTGTTTGAAAGATAGCCCAAAAGATGCCAGTATGCGATGCCATATTCTGTGGTCCAGCATTCTCTGTAAGGAACTTTCCTTGAGCTGTCCATATAAGACCTGCTGAACAGCCAGCCAAAGCGGAGACAGAGTACATCAACCATTCATTGGGGTATAGAAACGAAACCACAAAGGTTCTGAAAAAAGGAAAAAAGAATTAGTATCAGCACTAAAAACAAACCAGGGGTAGTAATGGAGTGATTAAGCGCCTATAATAGCCTCTAGCACTCAACTCCGACTTTCGGCCTTCACGAGGCTACCCTGTTAACCTGCTATATGCAAGGACAAACGAAAGAGGAGGAGAAGGTGACCAGGGCCTGGGCCTGGCCACCTTCGTTTCACAACGTTCATAACACCCAAATCCCCTTCACTTATCTCAGCCCCAATCTAAGGTGTTATGCGATCCGTGCCAAAGGATGGACGATACAGGGGTTACTGTTTTATGAACGGAGCCTTAAGGGCACCAGGTGACCCCCTTGAGTAAATAGCCTTACTCCGGTACGCGGTGCTTTGCCGGAGCAGACAAAATACCACCGATAGAGATACAGAGATTTTCCCCTGTATGATACTAAGGAGAAGAAAGTCCGGAGACCGTCCTCCAGAAGCGCAGAGGGTCCAAAAGCGCTAACTAGTGAGAGCCAACCTCCCACAAGTGCACCTAAGGGCCCGAAGAAGGAGGAAGGAAGTTACTTTCTTCCGAAACGTAGGGAGCCTGAATGGACATTATCAATTATGGTTGTGCAGATTCTGCAAAGAAGAGGAAGAAACACCATTGTACCTGCTGACTGACTGTAAGGCAACTTTGCTGCACAGAGGTAGGTGCTTTGGAACACTCAACAAAATCATAGAAAACTTTTACTGCTGAAACCAGCAAAAGTGCTGAGCTTCTTGGAGGCGCTGAAGCTAACTGCTGGGATACTTTAGTACAGAAGAGAGGAAGTACAATAGCTTTTTTTAAAACACAGTGCTATAGTCACCATCAAATAAAAAAAAAATAACCAAAACAAAAACATTGGATTCATTAACTGTGCAATCTGTTATAGTGCGGTATTTACCCATGTTAGGAAAAGTATTAAGTCTCCACACAACAAGGTTATGACAAGAAACTAAACTGCGCGTTTTGAACACTTGATGTTCTTCTTCAGGTTACATCTAGAAAAAAATATATTTGTAAAAGTCCATTTTCAACAGACCGACCCAGATTAGCCAGGTAGTAGGTGAGTCCAACCACTCTACCTTAATCCCCCATAATGCTCCCTTATCGAAGGGCTATGTCCTGTCAACATTCCAATAGTAATCAACATCTATATATACATATATAAACTAACAATCCTACTATTATTCTCATTATTGTCGTATGATGAATGTGGTACATTCGAAACATGTCGACTAGCAATATTGGTGATAAGCTTTATGATGAATGTGGTACATTCGAAACATGTCGACTAGCAATATTGGTGATAAGCTTTATAGTTTTAATGAAGAGACGAGGAAGGAATTCCGGAAACTGGAGGAATTGTGTAAGAAACAGATATTAGCCAAATATGGGGCGTTATTTAAAAAAAATATATACGCATTTAAGAGCTTTGGGAACATAGGGATGAATTAAATAAAATGAATACATCTGACACTATTGAGTGATAACAAGAATAATATTGAAATGGCTTAAATTGATCCTTAATTTAAATTAACACCCCTAAAATCACTCCTTGAAACCCTCAGTCCTTGCTTGGTCTCACCTACGGACCCCCCCCCCCCCCCACAGCAGAGCAGGTAATTAAGAATAAAAGTAAAAGGTAATTAAAGGTAAGGTAATTAAGGTAAAAAGAAATACTCTTTTATGTATAAATTAGACATATTATGTATATAATAAGTATATAATATATTTATAATATATATATATATATATAAATATAACAGATTCAATAATTTATCGACCGTTTGATAGAATAGGTGTGTTCTCTAATCGGGGTTCGGTCAATTTTCCAGGATAAAAAATCAACCTCTCGTTGCCAACGTTTCGGTTTTATTTAAAACCTTTTTCATAGGCCTACAAACCAAGGATAATAAGAAATCACATATATACATCAAACATATATACAATATGAAAATGGATTGTTACAACTTATGAATATTACAAGTAGAAATATTTCAGAGATACATAAAACAATATTACTTACAGAAGTAAGAATAGTCTTAAATATACCTGGCAAGACCTCCTGCATTCCTTTGAACTCCCTCCCACCCCTAAAAAAACACTCCCTGACACCCTCAGTCCTTGCTTGGTCTCACCTCCTTAACAACCACTCCAGCAGATCAGATGTAACCTGAAGAAGAACATCAAGTGTTCGAAACGCGTTGTTTAGTTTCTTATAGTAGACTTTTTTGTGTGGAAACTCAATACCTTTCCTAACTAAAAACATTGGACATATAGCTTCACCAGTCTTCGGTCGTATAAATATACGAGGTGTGTTCAGAAAAAAGGACAATTTTTGAATTTTTGTGTACATCAAAAATTTCTTTTTGTTGTGTTAGTACACTGAACATGGTCATATATCCACACTTTTCACTTTATAACATGTGTTTGTTTACTAAACGAAGTTAGTATTCGGTAAATTTTTGCAGTTGAAAATAATAAGCCGAGATTTTACATTATTTTTTATATAAAAAAATGGTATTAGGTTAGGTTAGGTTACAGTGGTCGTCCCGAGAGAGAACACACATAGGCCGCAAGCCGGCCCCTTGTGATACCACAAAGAATTTGGGGCTATTCTCCCCCGTCCCTAGACCACTCAAACCATCTCGAGAGAACAATAAATCTAGACAAATCCCTGATAACAGTAAAAAAAAAAAAAAAAATTGTATTAAGTGATCAAAAACATTAGAAGTATTGACAGTGGAGTAAATAGTCTACAGTTAATTATTTGTTCAACAGCATAAAATTGCCGAGCACACAAACACAAGTCTAACCTTTATGCCTCTCATATGAAAACAACACATACTGTGTAGTCAAAATGGGGACCAGGTTACCTCAGTGGTGTAAGTAATCACCTCTGAACAATAGTCCGGAGTTCTAAACCCAATTAGCCCTCGATTTATTCACGCAAGAGATGAATAAATCTGAGCATGTCGTCCCTCGGAGAAGGACGTTAAGCCGTCGGTCAATGCCAGTTACTCAAAATGCTCTCGAGTTTAGGCAAAATTTAGAAACTTTCAATATAGAATCTATAGAATTACCAATCAAACAAAAAGCGGGTAAACGATTTTCATGCTTTCATCCACTAGAGCAGCGTTTTTCAAAACTGGAAAGTTTGGAAGTTTAAAACCAAAACTGGTTTTAAGATCCCCCCTTAAAACAACATTCAGTATGATGAAACGGTTTCAGTTCAATTCAACATAGTTTTATTGTATGAACCAAGAAGATTATTATAAGGTATGCTAGTTTGGAAAATGTTTTTAAAATGTACGGGTAGGGGGGGGGGGGGGGTTCCTTGGAGAAAAGATCCCCACTAGAGCAGCGTTTTCCAAACTGGGGAGGCTCGGACTAGTCTAAAAGAGAGCCCCGAAAATTAGTGAAAGTGAACAATTTACCAAATTACTGCTAATGTTTTTTTATCTAAAAAATGATTTTCTGCCTTGGCTGCAATGAAATCCAAATATCGAGCTCGTTTAGTTGTAGAAAAAGAGCTACCGAGTAGCTATATCGTCACAAACACCAAGATTTGATAAACCTTGTGCTAATAGACAAGCACATCTACTAATCCATTAAAGATAATAATAAAATATCGTTTTCCTTTAGTTTGTATGAATAAATTTTATAATAGTCAAAATGTTTGTGTTTTTATGAAATCTTCATGGGGGGGGGGGGGGCCGCAAATGATTAAATATGTTTGGGGGGGGGGGGGGGCGTAGAAACATCAAGTTTGGAAACCATTGCACTAGAAGATCGATTTAAACAATAAAAACAAAATATTATCAAAACTGTGAAGATGAACTCATAATAGGAAAAAAAAACCCTGAGTTCTTTATGAATAATCACAAAATGAAAAGATTTCAAGGAATATAGAGGGAGTCGAGGAGCCCCAGAGTTGACAAATCAACAATGGTCAAAATGTTTATTATAAAACTAATTTGTTTTAATAATTTCAAAATGAAAAACATGGATGGATTTTTGTTGTAATTGATAATTTCAGGTAAATAATTATCTATTTATTAGACTCAAAGAAGTGTTTGGTCTTCTCCCAAACCAGGAATATAGCAAGAACTAATTAAACTTATATTGAAATAAACATTACTGCAATATAAGTATGAGTTGCCATTTAAGAAAAAGAAATGAATCCAAAATCCCTACTGGAGAGTAGGGAAACCTTTATAACCTATGTGTAAAACTCCGTCTCTGTAAACGCTGGGGCTCCATTAAACATATTGAAAGAAACATTACTGCAATATAAGTATGAGTTGGCATTTAAGAAAAAGAAATGGCTCCAAAATAATTACTGGAGAGTAGGGAAACCTTTATAACCTCTGTGTAAAGTGTCCGTATCTGTAAACGCTGGGGCTCCTAAAGTACACTCCAGCCGATTACAAACCTTGTAAACAGTCACTAATAACATTTCTGAATATAGTACAATCAAATCTAATCAACAGAAATGCAAATATTCATAAAAAATTGTACAATCAAGATACAATATGAATAAATACTATTTTTGATGAAAGAAAATTATAATTATAGTAATTTTATACTTAAAATAATTCTCACAAGTAACATAATCAGTTCAATTTGTCTCTTTTTTAAACTGATAAAATAACTTTTATTTGGTAAAAAAAATCTTCAGGTTATCAAGGAGAGTATTATCTCAAGTTGATAAGAGGAGCATTATATGGGTGATAGACTTTTAATAAATTATTCAATAATGACTGGATAGCTAGAGTGTACTTTAGGAGCCCCAGCGTTTACAGAGACGGACCTTTACACAGAGGTTATAAGGGTTTCCCTACTCTCCAGTAGGGATTTTGGAGTCATTTCTTTTTCTTAAATGGCAACTCATACTTATATTGCAGTAATGTTTCTTTCAATATAAGTTTATTGAATCAATATAAGTTTAATTAGTTCTTGCTATATTCCTGGTTTAAGAAAAGACCAAACACTTCTTTGAGTCTAATAAATAGATAATTATTTACCTGAAATTATCAATTACAACAAAAATCCATCCATGTTTACATTTTGAAATTATTAAAACAAATTAGTTTTATAAATATTTTGACCATTGTTGATTTGTCAACTCTGGGGCTCCTAAACTCCCATTTTCATGACATATACAGTCCATGTACTTTAAAATGAATAATTGATCGTATTGAAAGAATGTTAATTTCATATTTCAATTATTATAATACTATTCTTTTTTTAAGGATTTGAATTAAAGAATGAAAGACAAAACGAAATTTAAAAGAAGCCACTTTTACACTCTTTTCAATATGAGTTTAGAAATTCAGTTAATTTTTTTTTAATTATACTAAATAATTAAACAATTAATTAAGAATGATTAACTGTGTTAATTTCAATTTAACAATTAAATAAAATTTAATTTAATTAACCTTTAATTTCAACTGGAAAAGTAATAGTCACTTAATCTGTTGTATAATTTTGAAGGTTCTTTGAGTATTTCATGGATACTTAAAAGAAAAATGAGAACAAAAGAAACATATATCAAAATATGGGATTTATACTTACCATCTTTATCCAAAAAAGACATACCCCGAAAATAAGTCCTAGAGTGATTTTCGGGACGTTTTGGACTATAAACCTTCCCCTGAAAATAGGCCCTAGTTAAGATAAATGCGAAAAATATAATTCGTTAAAAAATTGCTCTTGAATGTAGTAGGTAGTAGGTAGAATGTAGTAGGTCTCTAGCTGTCGTAATATTTCAGAGAATTCTTTGGAAAAAAATATTCCAAGAAATTCCTTGCTTACCTCTAAAGTTTTTTTAAAGGAGGCTACTTAGACAAATAGTATGAATTTAACCACAGCTACGAGTATATTGCAAGATATGAGAGATTCAGACCAATGATTCTATAGGAAATAGATTTGGAGGAAAATCAGAAAGAAATTAAAAATTTGGATAATTTATAACAATATTCCAGAAGATAACATGACTGTAATCGAATAAATATAATTTTTTTTTTAAAATAAATATTAAACAAAAAATATGTAAATCTACTTAATGTACTTGAAGCCCTCCCCCCGAGAATAAGCCCTAGCACGGATTTTGACCTAAAAATAAATTAAGACAGTGTCTTATTTTCGGAAAAAGACGGTAAACTATATTTTATAATAAGTTGTCTAATACAATGTTAATTACAAACAAAAATTAATTACCTCCAATAAAATTTTCGAAAAAGATTTAATGCAATAAACCTAGTAGTGAATTAAACTTCAAATATTTCCATTTGACATTAAATGGAAATTTATACCATGATATACTATTCCTTATGGAACTTATCTAAAATAGTTTCACGAATAGAAATGAAATTAAATTGTTTATTAATGAAACCAACAATAAAGATGAAATCAAACATTAATAATTATCAATAACTTTAATAATCAACGGATTCTATAATATATCGACCGTTTGATAGAATAGGTGTTTTTATCTAATCGAGATTCAGTCAAATTTTCTAGGTTCAAAAATCAAACTCTCATTGTCGACGTTTCGTTTTTATATTAAATATTAAAACCTTTTTCATAGGCAGAAGTAAGAATTCTTTGACTAAGAAAATGAAATTTACATTATTTAAAGGAACAATAATCTTAACAGGACAAAACCTTCAACTAGACTTAGACAATAGACCGAGTCTAGACGAAGGTTTTGTCCGGTTAAGATTGTTGTTCCTTTAGATAATGTAAATTTCATTTTCGTGGTTAAAAAATTCTTACTTCTGCCTATGAAAAAGGTTTTAATATAAAAACGAAACGTCGACAATGAGAGTTTGATTTTTGAACCTAGAAAATTTGACTGAAATCCGATTAGATAACACACCTATTTAATAATTAATACAACAATATTAATAATAATGATCATGAAAATCTTAATTCATAACTTTAGTTTCTTGATTCAGAATATTAAAATAATTATTTTTACAGAAAACTATTCTTATATGGGATTGAATATTAGAATTATTTTAAATGAAATGGACAGTAATTGTTGGAACAAATGGACTATCTTTGTTGGAAACCTTCAATAATATTTTGCACATTTAGTTATTGCGTTTAACGATTTAAAAATCAAAACACTTGATTGGACTAAACGATAAGTTTTATGATAAATTCATTCAAATAAATGCCCGGTTTATACTACTTTTTTTTAGTAAAAGTATACTTTATACTTTTATTTATAAAGTATATTTTAATAGTAAAAGTATATTTTATTTATACTTATAGATATAAGTAACTATAAATTTAAAGGATAAAATATAAAAGGAACACATAAATCTATATTACAATGAAATCAACATATTAACTGAATGACGCTATCCTATAACCTATACATTATGGTACATGAACTAATTATTATTTAACATTAAACTAATTACCAAATCATTAAAAAAACAAACAAAAATAAGTTAAAACAGGAATCTGTACTTACTTTTTGAAGTATTATTGAAGGAATTAACTGGTTAACACAATGAACTGTACACAGTTTAAAACAAGTTTAAAGATGCTAACGGAAAGGGAAATCTAAACTAGAAGTGCAATGGCGACTTTGTACAATGACTCAGGTTTCACGGTCCCTAATCAAGGCCATCTAAATTACTTCATTTGAAATAATTCCTTTCTTCCAGTTCTGCTTATCTAAACATAAGTTAATAATACAATGAATCATCATTACATCTGGTGACGAATCATTTTTTTGATATAATAAAATTACCTTTTACATCAGGAAAGGTATTTTATTATTCTGATTTAATAAAATACCTTTAGAATTTTATTTTTAAATAAATACATTGACGACCTTTTCCTAATAATTTCCCATGATTTAAAACAAACTGCTAAAACGTTTTAATTCTTTCCATTCAAAATTAAAAGATTATAATTAAAAAAAAAAAAACAAAATTGTCTGCCATTTCTAGATATTATGATCTATAGCAGAGATGGCAAACCTATGACACGCGTGTCAGTGTTGACAATCAACCTAATTTATGGTGATAAGCATCTTCAAAGATAAAACAACTTCTTAATTTAAATATTTGTCTCTCATAAGAGCCAAAATTGGTTGTTAATAATAATATTATTAATTCTGTAAATAATAATTAATACTTTATTTTTGAAACTAGACGTGTATGTACAAATACAATAATATTAAGGAACAAAATAATTCTAACATAGTGCAATCAGTTATTATGTGGTATTTACTCACATATATTAACTTTGTACTATAGATAACTCTCTTATGACATTGTATTTTTCAGTTAATGAAGAAGAACACTACGTGTTCGAAACGCATTGTTTATACCATTCAATTTTTATACGTGGAGACCATTTTATTAGCTTTTTACCCTACAATGAGGAACAGAATAATATAACGGAACGTTTAAATGTATTGTTTTAATATTAATATTAATATGAAATTCTAAATTTTGAAAACATGCTAAAATTCTAAATGCTAAAATGTTAAATTTTGGTTTAATAATTTATGTTTTTGTATTTAAAATGGCATTAAACAAATAATTAACTTACAAAAATTATAAATATTTATATTTTATTTTTAATCTTTACTTTTGCGATGTATGACAGACAAGCCATGAAAATTATGTCTGGATTTTTCAAAATTTTGTTATACCGTACTCAAAAGGGTTGCCATATCACTGATCTACCGGAATCAGGATTGAAGCGTTTGAAGTTGTTTGGTGGAGGAAACTCAAGAAAACAAACCTGTACCTTAAATTTAAATCCCATTTACCCATTGAAATAGAAAATAAATACAGCATTGTCATTGAATATTATATACGAGGACGGATTGACAAGTCAGTGACTTTTTGAATTTCCCGCGCAGTTACTCCAAATGCAACAGTGCTGCTGTCATCTGTAATCTATTATTGGACAACTATCTAATTATGAGCCAGCTACCATATGCAGTCAGTGTTTGATAGTCATTCAAAACAGACAACCTCTTGTATTTTTACGAAAATGGGAAAAAAAGTGAATTCGTGTGCTGATTAAGCATTACTTTTTACGTAAAAAAAAATCTGTATTATTATGAAGTTTAAACCTCAAGGAAAAAGGAAAACAATAGAAATAAATGCTCTGAGGCCTTTCAATTTATGTTATCAGAGAGCAAACAAATTAAAAACTAAGATCAAGCAGGAATTAAAGCATTGAGCTCAAACCTTATTAGCTCAAAGATGGTCCTGAACTCAAAGATGGAAAAATAAACTCAATCTCCTGGGTATGAGGAACAGAATCTCTTTCTACTGGGTGCCAGGACATGCAGGAAATGAACGAGCAGACGAACTTCCGAGGAAAGCTGTTCGGAAACCGCATATAGGTCCATAACCATACTGTGGTATAGGACAACACACTATACAAGAACTCCTTAGCAAAGAGGATAGAGAAAACAGGAAGCAATAGTGGGATTCTCTTCAAGGACACAGACAATCAAAGATACTTCACAATAAGTTTGAGAATAGAGGCAAATATTGTATTGTACCATATATAAAGAAGCAGGATTAATCTAAGGTTTTGAACCGGATTTCCAACAGGTCACTGCAAACTTAATGGTCATCTACGAAAAAAGGGCATTATCAATGATGGTTTATGCAGGTTCTGCAAAGTTGAGGAAGAAACACCGCTGCATCTGCTGGCTGATTGCTAAGCCACTGTGCTATACAGAGGCAGGTGCTTCGGGACACTCAAAACCATAGAAGAGCTTTTACCGCTGGACCCACCAAAAGTGCTGAGCTTCTTGGAGGCGTTGAAGCTAACTGCTGGGGTACTATAGTTCAGAATGGGGGGGGGGGGGGAGTACAATAGTCCTTAGGACGCAGTACTACAATCACCCTCCAAAAATAAATAAATAAATAAAAACTAAGAATGTAACATAAAAGTTATGTAAAACTGCTATTTTGTTACCTTCCTGCTCAATAACTTTTATGTTACATTTTTAGTTTTATTTTTTTGATTTCTCTCTGATGACATAAATTGGAATGCCTCAGAGCATTTATTTCTATTGTTTTCCTTTTTCCTTCTGGCTTAAACTTCTTTGATTGCGTCACTTGTTTATTTATTGTAATTTTTCTGCATGTATTATTATATATAAGAAGACTTCACATAAACACGTGAAATAACAATCAATGATCAAACCACAATATGAAATGGGAAAACAAGACTAAGATCTTTCAACCGTAAGTTGAACAAGTGGACGGAAGACCGCTTGTTACGGTTGAAAGATCTTAGTCTTGTTTTCTCATTTCATATTATGGTTTGATTATTGTATTATTATTATTATATATACATACAATTCCACAAACGATAATAAAAGTTTCAGAGTAAACAATAGGTACATAGTAAATATAAAAACACACTGAAGTCTCCAATTTTCGCTTTAACCGTCATCACGAGAGAAGCGAGAGAGGGACACTAATCGTCGCATCGCAAGTACGCTTGGCGTACCTATCTCTTTTCTCCTGATGATGGTTAAACCGAAAATACAAGACTATGTGTGTTATCTATTTACCGTGTATCTATAGTTTATTATGGAATGTACACATATATTACTAATTCTAATGTAGTACAATCAGTTATTATGTTGTATTTACTCATTGTAGGATAAAAAGCTAATGAAATGGTCCCCACATATAAAAATTTAATGGTATAAACAACGCGTTTCGAACATGTAGTGTTCTTCCTCATGCATTAACTAAGGGTGAGTGTCTGTGGTCAGTTGTACCACAGACACTCACCCTTAGTTAATGCATGAGGAAGAACACTAACGTGTTCGAAACGCGTTGTTTATACCATTAAATTTTTAAATGTGGAGACCATTTCATTAGCTTTTTACCCTACAATATATTACTAATATGTATATACTACATAATAAAAATTCCACATAAACACGTGAAATAAAAATCAATGATCAAACCACAATAAGAAATGGGAAAACAAGACTAAGATCTTTCAACCGTAACAAGCGGTCTTCGTCAGAGTCAAAAACCCAACTGAAAATCCCAGTTGGGTTTTTGACTCTGACGAAGACCACTTGTTACGGTTGAAAGATCTTAGTCTTGTTTTCCCATTTCTTATTGTGGTTTGATCTATTTATACTACATAATATGGATATATTAATAGAATTAATTAAATATAATAGCAAAGAATTGTTTCGTTTCCTGTTAACGTTTCCTAAACCAATACATCGAAGATATAAAACAAATACTGGCAAAAAAGTGACTTTCCCATAAATAATAAACAAGGAACAATAAAGAACTTAATCGACAGAGCGTATAAAATCTCGTCTGAATGGAGTATGTTTAATCGAACAGTAGACAGCCTGAGACAGAGTATTTATAAACAATTGTTACAGTAACAGCGAGTTTGACAAAACATTGAAATATTATATTCACGAACAGAAGAAGACCAGAGAAATAGTTGAAGAGAACAGCGGCAATACTGATAAAATATTCTATGAAAACCAGTATTATAAAACAGATAAAAGGACCCTCAAAAGAATACTACACAACAATGTCATATGTCAAAAACAAAAAGACAAGCTGAAAGTTCTTATTTACTACAAGAGGTGGTGCTAACCACTGGCTAGCTCAGATCCTCATGGGTATGGGGACTTCAATTCATACCTCCAAAGAAAGTTCAAAGAAGGTTCAAAGAAAGTTGCAAGTCCGATGTATCTGTGTGGAGCAGCCCCCGAGACAGTAAAGCACGTGCTCGAGGAATGTGAGCGTTTTTCCTTGCTACGCTGGAAGTTCATGCTTTAATACGGGAATGTTTGTAGCAAGTGCGTACAAAAAGGCCTTCATTGATAAATATCATTCCTCTAGTACGTGTGTGACATAGAAAAAATGAAAAAAGTGCTTGCATTCCCGGCAGTGACCTAACGGGAGTCAAGTAAAATGAAAGCTCCCCCCCCCTTTTTTTTCCCTACTAATAAAGTTATAAGTTAAGTATCAGGCAAATTGTTTTTTTTTTTTCTAGATTTGAGTACGCTGACCTGATACTGATGCGTGAAGTAAGTCTTGATGTGCGACGTAGTATCGTGCAGGCCCACCTCCGCGTGGTCACCTCGGGCACTTTGGAGTAATCTAAAGTGGCTAAAGGGCAGCACGTTAAACTAGTCGGCCTGATTTGATTTTTTGGTGGTTATATGGCTGAATCCATGCCATAAATAGGGTTAAATTGCCCTAGGACATTACCTATAGTTTAATGTAAAAAAAAAAAAAAAAAGTAAAATGTATAATGTATAAGACAACGTCTGACCTACTTATGTTACATGGGATCTTCCTTTTGCTCCGAAATATCATTCGTACCCAGTGTAACCGTTTCGCGATGTAAATATACTGTTGCGCGAATAGTATCGCGTGGTCCACCTTAGGCGAAGGCCATGTGAACATGGGACGGCTAAAGGGCAAATCGTAAAAAGACAACCTGACTTGATTTAAAAACGATATGGCCTGAAAATGGCTTGGTGCGTATAAAGGTCAACACAGGTTATATGGCTGAAAGGCTTATTACGAACACATTTAAAGTCAAAACAGGTTAGAGGTGGTAGTGTGATCAAGAGCCTCTGAAACAGACCAACCCTGTATACGAGTTCAACTGCACATTAGGAAACTGCGAGTTCCAAAATTCATCGTATATAGAATCAACAGTCACCACATTATCAAGACGACTCATGATGGATCTCAACTCAGGAGCTCCTAAAGAACACTTACATAAAAGACACAACACTAAAATAAACAGAGAAACCCTAATCAACAATACAAAGATAGTTTGCAGGTCAAATGACATAAAACGACTTAGAATACTTGAGGAACTTCATATTTTAGAAAAATCCGTTAATATTAACGAACAAAAAATAGTTTTTGTCATCAGTTACGACGTTTGGGAACTTCATGGAATTTAGGAGAAGAATTGATATATATGAAAGTCAAGACAACAAAAAACGAACTACCAAAAACGAGTGAAGTTAAACACCCCTTTTTTAGTCAAAAAATCCACACAACTTGCAACTAACAGCCAGTATGATGTGTAACCTGCAAGTTTAATGTTTGTATATTAATATTTTGTTATATACAAAAACAAAACATTAGCAAAGTTCGATGAAGAAATTGAATCAATAGAAAATCAATTGAATCAACGAATTAGCATCATTGAATTAAAGGAAACATTTTATACTAGAATCAACAAGATAATAGATCAGGAATCACATATTGTTAAAAAACGAACAATTAAAAAATTATGTAAACTATATGGAGGAAACCTTCACTTACCATCTAAAAAAATCTTTTGTAAACTTATCCAAACTTATATTAAAACCAGCCCTAAGAGGAGTTTCTTAGCTTGGGATTGAAATGCCACATGAAAAGAAAGTTTGATAAACTGACAAAAAAAAAACAGAACTTGAAATACTGTATTCATCTATCTTAAATCTTTGAGATAATAACATCATCAATATCAAATCATCCCTTCAGGACCAGTTACGAGCAGAACAAAACAAAGAGACTTCCATACTAGTAAATTACTTAGCAAAACCCTCAAACAAGCAGCCAAGAGCCTGAAAAACAATAAGGACATTATCATTAGACGAGCTGATAAGGCTAGCACATTGGTCATATTAGACAGGATAGATTATAAACGTAAATTAGATCATATTCTAGAGGACACAACTAAATTTAAAAAGGTTCATAAAAATCCAACAGCTCAACTCAAAATGGAAATCAAGAAACTTATTAAAGAAGCCAACAAATCAGGAAAAGTATTACCACATGTCACAGGAGAATTCAGCCCAGGGTAATTATATGGCACAATAAAAATTCATAAACCAGGACACAATATCAGACTCATTATATCACAAAAAACAACTCTAACTTACTCTACTGTCAAAGCTCTCAACGTTATAATAGCACCTTATTAACCAGCGAAATATGTAATAAATTGAAGTGACGACTTCCTAGATCTTTTAAGAGTGAACAAAGGGGGGCCGGGCCAGGCTAGCTCAGTGGTTACGTGTTCACCTCTGAACTGATAGGACCGGGGTTCAATCCTCACCTGGCCCTCGATTTATTCACGCGGGAGGTGAATAAATCTGAGCACGTCGTCCCTCGGAGAAGGGACGTTAAACCGTCGGTCCTGAGCCTGTACGATGTCAGGTACTCGTTAAAGATCCCTACTCTAAATACATTTGAGTTAGGCAAAATTTAGGACTCCCACTGTAGAATCAATCTTCATTGTGTGGTATCATAAAGGGCCAATGCTTGGCCTACGTGTGTTCCCTTGTGGGACTGCCACTGCAACCTAACCTAAGAGTGAACAAACCCACAGGATTATAAGCCTTACTTGATGTTGAGTCATTTTTCACAAATGTTCCTATTAAAGAAACTAACAAGACTCTCTGTGATACAGTTTACAATCACCCATTCCTTACTGTAACTTCTTTCGGTTGACCAATACTGGAAAAACTTCTAAGAGCTTGCACAAGCAAAAGTCCATTCACTCATGTAGAAGGCAGCAGATATTGTCAAATAGATGGAGTTGCCATGAGATCCCCCCCTGAGTGTCCAAATGTCAACTTTTATATGTGCCATTTGGAGAACACTATATTTAGCAGAAAACCAGAACTCAAACCTCAACTGTATTGCCGCTATATTGACGATTGTTTTTTTAATCATAAAAAATCAAAAGCATATAAAAGAAATAATAACAGCATTCGAACAACATTCAGTTTTAAAATTCACCAGTGAAATTAGTGACAATCAGATGTTCAATTTCTTGGACGTCAAAGTAAAACAGGTCAACAACAGATTTTCAACATCTACCTATATGAAGTCTTCTCATAGTGGAGTCTATTTAAATGCCATAAGTGAATGTCCCCAACGCTATAAAGACAATACTGTCGAAGCACTTATTCACAGGACATACAAAACGTCGTCAAATTGGAAGGCATTTAGCACCACTATAGAACAACATAAGCAGTCATTCATTAACAACGGTATTAGCAATGGATATTTCGACAAGATCCTTCAAATATATCTAAATAGACAGAATGGAAGAACTAATAAAACCCAAATATAGGCACCGTCTACAAGATCTTTTACAAAAATCAATATTCGGAACAGTATCAAGTAGATGAAAGAATCTTAAAAACCATCATCAAAAACAATACCTATCCACAAGATAAACTCAACATCATAGTTTACTACAAAAGTTCCACGACATGCAACCTCATCATGAAAAACCAGGAAAAAGAAATTGACCAACTTCAGAAAACCAATCTTGTGTACGAGTATACCTGCCCTATTGGAAACTGTGAAGTCCAAAAACACTCGTACATAGGAATGACTTCCACCACCCTGTCTTGTCGTCTAAACATACACCTTGGAGCGGGAGCAATACGAGAACACACAAGCAAAATGCACAACGAACAACTCACAAGGAAGATGTTAATAGAGAAAACACCATAGTGCTCAAACAAGAACAGGATCAGAGGAGGCTGCAAATAATTGAAGCACTTCTGATTCTGGGAAACAAACAAGAATTAAACCAACATAATATATATATTATTGAAAATGACACCAAATTTAGCTGATACCTGTTTCTTAACAAGTTTCTCAATTTTTCTAATTAACACTCTCGTTATTTCGTTTACACAATAAAGTACATCTCCTATGGTCGACATGTTTCGAATGATCAACATTCATCATCAGGACGTGAATAAGATCTAAGGTGAAATATCTGGTTTATATATACATGGAGAAGGTAGAAGGGGTTGTTTCCCATAAAGTTTAAGAAATGGTGGGCGTTAATCCTGTTGGGTGAGTGGCCTCTCGACCTATAGACACAACAGCAAGTAACCAACCCGGCAACCACAAGTGATATATATATATATATAAACTAGAATTTAAAAAGAACACATAGAAAGGAAACCACTGAACTCACTACTATATTTCGATGTCCTCGTCTTCAGGAAAAGAAGTGAATCGCTCCAAAGGCTGATAACGACTGACTTGGCGTTCGAACTGAAGCACTCAAACAGTGTAGCCAACTTTCGGAGGAAAGGTAGACAGGGAAAATAAAGAGATAAAAGCCAAATAAAAATTAAAAAATGAAAACAATTAACTAAAATAAAATTAAAAGCTGATAACAAATTCAAAAAAAAAAAAAAAAAAAAATCAACGATTGAGGTTAAGCCCAGGAGCCGATCTACCGCCCAGAAGACTAATAAGTGCTTCTTCTGAAGCTCTCAGAGTAACTTTCGAATTAGTCTGATCAATCTGCCTCAGGACCTGTACACGGAAACAGTCATTAAAACTGAGTCCGTGAGAACTGGCATGAGTAGCAACGGGAAGGTCACTGCGTTTGCCAACGGATGACCTGTGATTATTCATACGCAGGCTTAGCTTGGTGGAAGCCAAACCCACATAAATATATATATATATATATATTATATACATAATTAATAATAAAGATACTGTTCTTACAGGATTCCAATAGAAGAAATGATCATGGTTACTTTGCAGCCAATAGCAGAGATAACAGGCGGAGCGATCCAGTTAAAGATGGCCAAGCATGCATAGATGACGGCTTGAGAGACGAAGGCATGGCCTTTCATGGACGGGATAGAGTCGACCACCACTTTCTGTAACATAAAGAAAACTATATCAGGTAAGGAGTTTATAGGAAACCATGATTTTAGTAAATCATTGTATCATGTCAGCTAACATAAAGAAAACTATATCAGGTAAGGAGTTTATAGGAAACCATGATTTTAGTAAATCATTGTATCATGTAAGCTAACATAAAGAATTCTATAACAAATAAAGAGCTTATAGGAATCCATGATTTTAGTAAATCATTGTATCATGTCAGCTAACATAAAGAAAACTATATCAGGTAAGGAGTTTATAGGAAACCATGATTTTAGTAAATCATTGTATCATGTAAGCTAACATAAAGAATTCTATAACAAATAAAGAGCTTATAGGAATCCATGATTTTAGTAAATCATTGTATCATGTAAGCTAACATAAAGAATTCTATAACAAATAAAGAGCTTATAGGAATCCATGATTTTAGTAAATCATTGTATCATGTCAGCTAACATAAAGAAAACTATATCAGGTAAGGAGTTTATAGGAATCCATGATTTTAGTAAATCATTGTATCATGTAAGCTAACATAAAGAATTCTATAACAAATAAAGAGCTTATAGGAATCCATGATTTTAGTAAATCATTGTATCATGTCAGCTAACATAAAGAAAACTATATCAGGTAAGGAGTTTATAGGAAACCATGATTTTAGTAAATCATTGTATCATGTCAGCTAACATAAAGAATTCTATAACAAATAAAGAGCTATAGAATCCATGATTTTAGTAAATCATTGTACATGTCAGCTAACATAAAGAAAACTATATCAGGTAAGAGTT